>JABSTQ010008872.1:0-38190 GCA_013358835.2 Ixodes persulcatus
TTCCTTGTGCTCCATCATATCGATGAAGTAGTTATTAATTAAATTAACTTCAATTTACACCTATTCTCGCCTCTTTTTTATTGCCCAGCTGGGCGTGATGGACGAAATCCGACACAGAACGTGGGAACAGAGACAAAACGGCATAGGGTGTTGCAGTCGCTGCGGGCGTCACAGTAATCGTTCAATTTTCACACAACGAGCAACCACTTTACTATTTACACCGCTGAGAATAATACATCGACATTCGAAAGCTTGTAAGGCCAAAACGTTCAATCGTTCACGTTCATCGTCGTCGTTCTTCTTTTTTCTTTCCGTTTTTTTTCGTACGCACGTGCCAGGGCAGCTTAGCAGACTTCTTTCATTTCTGCTTCTACTCCCTGTTCGTCTAACGCAAACAGAGGTTTATCCGACGTTAGTTGCAACACACTCCCCACCGAATGGGCTCGAACCCATTCTAAGTTTCAGTTACTTCTATTGGATAAAGCAATTGTACCGGTCTTTTCAGCAACAATCCCCTGTTTAAACGCACGACACATGAACGAATCTTTCCATCCCGACCCAAAACACTTGTTCAATCCTGCCCATCTTCCACAGCAAACGCGGAAGCTGCTCCTTAAGCAGGACAAGCTGTCCGACCTCAAGGGGCGTGGATTTCCTTTGCTTTCTTTCATAGGCGGATCGGAGCTCTCTCAGATACTCCGATCGCCACGTCTCCCAAAATCTGTTAAGAAGCTCCTTCCTGCGTCTCCAAAGCTGGCGGAGCACCTCAGGTGACGAAGTGAATGTCTTTTTTCTCCGCCACCGGAAGCGCCGTCAGCCTTCGTCCCGTGAGGAAGCTTGCAGGAGTGAGCGACTCGCCCTCGTCGATCTCATTGTAGACAAATGTGAGGGGCCGTGAATTTACCACGGCTTCAATCTCGCAAAGAACTGTGTGTAATTCTTCCGAGTCCAAACATTTCTTACCGATCACTTTCCTGAGACCAACTTTTACCGATCGGACGAGTCGCTCGTAGAAGCCTCCCCACCATGGCGCCCGCTCAACAATATAGCGCCACTCAATATTCGCGTTGGCGAAGTGGTCTACCACCTCTGGGTGTCGGAGCGTCTTCCAGAGTTCGGCCAAGTCTTTGGATGCCCTCTTGAAGGACAGCGCATTGTCCGAGTACACGATGCGACACAAACCCCTTCGCGACACGAACCTTCGGAACGCAAGCAAGAAGCTTTTTGTCGAGACGTCCGGCACGAGCTCCAAGTGCACCGCGCGCGTGACGGCACAGGTAAACAAGGCAATGTATGCCTTGTGCGTGAGTTCATTTTCTCGCACGTACATCGGCCCCGCAAAGTCTATGCCGACCACCTCAAAAGGGTCCGCCTGCGTGGTTCTCGTACCCGGCAAAGGTCCCGTTGGAGCACTGGCAGGAGTGGCACTGAACCTCTGGCAGGTAACGCAAGCATGCACTACCTTCTTCACCAACTGTCTTCCGCGGATGATCCAGTACCTCTCGCGAAGTTGCATGAGAGTGTCTCGTGGCCCCCCGTGCATCATCTGTCGGTGAGCTTCGATGGTCAGCAAGGTGGAATACCGATGTTCGTTGGGCAGCACGACGGGTTCACGTTCATCCCGAGTCAAGTTTGCTGATTGGATACGGCCTTTGATCCGGAGCACTCCCTCTTGGTCGACGAATGTTTGGAAATTTCGCAAGGCTGACCCAGGCGGCGCTGCCTTGTTTCCAGCGGCACAACTAATCTCGGAGGCAAACGCCGAGCTTTGTGCCTTCTTTATCCAAATGGTTTGTGCTGCTTGGATCTCCTCGGCGCTCAGCGATCCAGTATTTTTGATTGGTGATCGAAGGTTATGGACAAACCGAAGCACCCAGGCTGTTGTTCGGTGTAGTCTCACAGCCGAACTGAATCTCGAGATGTCGATGAACTCCACGGACGTGTCTGCAGGTACTAAAGTGACTACAGCTTTCGAAGCTTTCTCCTCGAGCTTGTCGTGGGAAAGCACCCCAACCGTTTCTTCGGGCCATTCGGTTGCTGGAAGCTGTAACCAACTTGGTCCGGTCCACCAGAGCGAAGCAGAAAGCAGTCGATCAACTTTCAGCCCTCGGGTCATCAAATCTGCGGGATTCTCCTTACCCGGGCAGTGGTGCCACTTTGCGTCCCCTGAGTTTCCTTGTATCTCCAATACTCGGTTTTTCACAAACATTTTCCATCTGGAGGCTTCTCCTCTTATCCAGTGCAAAGTGATCATCGAGTCCGTCCAAAAGTGAACTTCGTCCACCTGGATTTCGAGGCATGTCTTGACGTACTTCAGTAGTCTCGATCCGATCAAGCTTGCCATGAGCTCCAGTCTCGCCAAGGAAATTTCCTTCAGGGGGGCGACGCGGCACTTAGCGAGCAATATTGTCGCCTTCTTTGTTCCGCTGTCGTCAGTTGAACAGAGGAAAATAATCGATCCGTAGGCAGAAGAGCTGGCGTCCGAGAACACATGCAACTCTCTGTGTCTGATGATTTCGCTCAGTCCGCTGTCGTAGTACCTGGGCATGTTGATCTGACCCAGTTTAGTGAGCTCGTCGCACCAGCTGTCCCAGTCTCCCATCAGTTCACCCGGCAGTGCATCATCCCAACGCAGGTTCCGCTTCCAGATCTCTTGAAACAGGATCTTGGCTCGCACCACGAAAGGAGAGAGGAAACAGAGTGGGTCGTAGAGTCGCGCCGTGGTCTGAAGCACGAATCGCTTGGTGTTTCTGCGTTGGCTTGTAAACTCGACCACCTGTTCTGTTGTAAAAGACAGTTTGTCTTCGTTCGACTTCCACGTTATACCCAGCACTTTCACCACTCCCGTCAGTTGTCCAAGGGCTCTCTCTTCGGATCCGTTGTCCTCCAGCATTTTCTTTAAGACCGCGCTGTTGGAGCCCCACTTATGAAGCTTCATCCCAGCTGCCCCGAATATTTCGGTCGCCTCGGTGTAGAACGTCTGGGCCGCCTCCTCACTTCCTGTGCCGGTCAAGAGGTCGTCAACATATACTGATTTTTTCAGTTTTTCTGCTGTTTGTGGGAACTGGCTTTCCATAACTTGGTAATGGTGCTGTAGGGTTGCTCCCAATAGGAAAGGACTGCATGTGGTACCGAAGGTTACCCTTGTCATACGCCAGACCTCGACTTCTGGGGTAGGTTGGTCTGGTTGAGGCGGCGTTTTATACCAGAGAAACCGCAAGGCGTCGCGGTCCTCCTCGTGTACACCGATCTGAAGGAAGGCCTTCTCGACGTCTGCAATTAGTGCTACCCGATGTTGCCTAAACCTCAGGAGTAGGGCAACCAGCTCTGGATTCAGGTTCGGACCGCCTTCAAGGTTGTCGTTCAAAGATCTGGAATTCGGTCCGTGCGAAGAGGCGTCGAACACGATCGTCATTTTTGTCGTGCTGCTACCCTCTCGTAGAACAGCTTGGTGTGGCATATAATAAACACGTCCTTCGGAACCGTTTATGTGTTCAACTTTCTCGGCCATCCCGTTATCTGCGTACAACCGGATAGCCTGGACATACCTTTGCATGAGGTCTGGGTTTTTGTGTAGCTTCCTTCGTAGACTTTCGAGGCACTTCCATGCCACATCTCGGTTGCATTCTAGGTGCACGTCTGCTTTCCAAGGGAGGCCAACCTCGTACCTTCCCTTCGTCTTGGTGATGCTTGCTTCGAAGCGTTGCATGATGTCATTATCTGACCGATCTCGCTCCGCCTCTTCGAGTACTCCCACACTTTCAAGCTCCCAGAATCTCCTCAAGATTGATTGCTCTTGCTCGTCTGCAGCAGATATGAGCACTATTACCTGGGAACAGCTGACAGTATCGGAAGTCAACTGTGTGGATCCATGTATTGCCCAGCCAAAGGCGGTTTTCACTGCGGTGAGGCTGTTGCTCAGTCGTTGGATCCTTCCTGTCATACATTCCCAGTGATGTTCCGATCCCAGTAGTATCGCTACTCCGCCACAGTCCAGTCCGTTCAGGTCGTCGCCTGAAGTAAGCCCAAGTTCTTCCATTTTTCCAATAACGTCCTGCTCAGGGCTAGGGACTTCCTACTCCGTGATGGAATGTACGTGTCTCGAGGGCGTCGATCTGATATTTCTTGCCACTGTCTTGGTTGCGCAGAATCACTTGAACTCTGCGGTACGTTCGTTCCCTATTCTTGCCTCCGAACACTCCGACAGTCAGGATCTCGGTCCCGAGCAGTTTCCAACCGAGACTCCTTGATAGTTCTTCCGTGATGAAGGAGCGCTGGCTACCACTGTCAAAAAGAATCCGAGCTCGTTTTTTCTGTTTTTGCCTTCCACCCACGCGGTAACCGTTTCTAAGAGTACTGTCGGCTTGTTTTCCTCGTTTACATGCAGGCTAACTGGTGCTTCGTCTTTCTTTTGCTTTGCGTTCGATCCATCGGCAGATCGTCTCGGAGTATAATCTGGGTCGCACATGCTGGATGTATGTCTTCCTCGGCACTTGTTGCAGCAGGGTGTACCTCGACACATCCTTGCCATGTGCCCCATTTTCATGCACCGAAAACATCTCTGGGCGTTTTGTAGCCTGCGCTTCTTTTCAGCTAGCGTTATCCTTGAGTGGCAGTCGGGCGTTCAATGCTCTTTTGACTTGCAGAAGAAACATTCGAGGCCTTCCACAGCACCATGCAGAGCAGTAGCAGTAGAGGTTCGTGGCTTGTCGGGATTTGTAGCCTTCTTCTTCGCCTCGCGCTTGGTGAAATTGGGTGTACATTTACCACCAGCGTCCTCTAGCTGTTCTTTAGATGCCTTTTCCTGGCTCTTCACCTCGATGTGCAGAAACTCGAGGAGAGTCCGAAGTGCTGTCAGATATGTGTGCGATTTGTGGTAGGTTCCAAACTTGTCTGTGACGCTCGTCCAGATCTACTGGCGGTGGCACTCTCGGCTTCCCATTGCAGCGTCTTCCGGTGGTATTCGATGGTCATTTCTCTTGGGAGCGCTCGAAGGAGCACTGGGTAAAGCATTGAACAGTAGGATTCTTCGCTCACCCCCAGTGCCTTAAGACCCCGGATGCGAGCTTGAAGACTGTCATACAATCGCCGCAGGATTCTGACGTTGCGCTGAGGTGGAACACGTTGTATGTTCATGAGACTCTCCATGTGATCCTGGATTAGCGCTTCTTGATTCCCGAACCGCCGCTGTAGGAGATCGATGGCGTCCGCGTAGCACTCTGCTGTCGGCTGCAGTCCATCGATGGCTGTCGCTCCATCCTCTGTTAGTGCCGCCTTTAAGTAGTTAAACTTGTCGCATGGTGTCAAGTCATGGTTCCGGTGGATTGCGGCATCAAACTGGTTCCAGAAAGGCAGCCAGTTTTTCAGCTGTCCGTTGAACTTGATCAGTTCCAGCTTTGGAAGTCTGACCTTCCTTGATGTTGATGCTGCCAGTCTGTCTCCGTTTTCGTTCGGCTGACTGTCACTGGCGGAATGCCCCGATCCCGTGGAGCGCCTTAACTGGCTCTTCAGCTTGGTTAAGTATATGATGATCTTGTCTGCGTACTCAACGACTTGCGCAAATTCCGCATCTCCGTCTTGTTCCGAAACAAGTGGTTCGATGGCGGAGTCGACGTTGTTGAGTTGGCCCTGAGCTAGTTTCAGACCCTCGATGAGCATCTCTAGCTCAGCTACGTTCGGTCCTGGGGCTCTTAGCAACCCTTCCGCGTCGCTCACCAGTCGAGTTACCTGTGACCGGATGGCCTTGCGCTTTTTCTTGAGGACTTCCATTGCACGTGAAGAGTCACTCACGTTCCCGCTTCGAAGTATCCGCCGCGATGTCAATCCCGGGTTTCGGCACCAAATTTTTGTTGCAGTCGCTGCGGGCCGTCACAGTAATCGTTTCATTTTCACACAACGAGCAACACTTTACCATTCAAACCACTGAGAATAATACATCGACTTTCGAAAGCTTGCAAGGCCAAAACGTTCAATCGTTCACGTTCATCGTCGTCGTTCTTCTTTTTCCTTTCCGTTTTTTTCGTACGCACGTGCCGGGGCAGCTTAGCAGACTTCTTTCTTTTCTGCTTCTACTCCCTGTTCGTCTAACGCCAACAGAGGTTTATCCGACGTTAGTTGCAACATAGGGTATCTATTTTGACTGAAAACTTTGAGGACCCTGAATAAAGCACGAAAAAGGTGATAAAGCTTTTAGAGCGCAGCTCTTAGGCGCCCGTTTCCGGCTTGAGCGGCGTCGACGTTGGCGTCGCCGTCGCCGTCACCGTCGGCGTAACCGCGCGGTGCATAATGGGTAAATTTCCCCGCTAAATCTAGCGGAAAATTTTCCCCGCTAAATTTAGCGGAAAAGTTTCCCTGCTAAATCTAGCGGAAAACTTTTCCCGCTAAATTTAGCGGAAAAGTTTCCCCGCTAAAATTAGAGGAAAAGTTTCCTCGCTAAATTTAGCGGAAAATTTTCCCCGCTAAATCTAGCGGAAAATTTTCCCCGCTAAATTTAGCGGAAAATTTTCCCCGCTAAATCTAGGGGAAAATTTTCCCCGCTAAATTTACCGGAAAATTTTCTCCGCTAAATTTAGCGGAAAATTTTCCCCGCTAAATTTAGCGAAAAATTTTCCCCGCTAAATCTAGTGGAAAATTTTCCCCGCTAAAGTTAGCGGAAAAATTTCTCCGCCCCCACCCCTCGAGGTCACGTGACCCCCCCCCCCCCCCCGTGCCTTCCCCTCCCCCCCCCCCCCCCCGACGTCACGAGACCCCCCCCCCCCCGTGCCTTCCCCTTCTCCTCAAGAGCTGCGCTCTAATTCGGCGTTACAGGGAGTTGTAAACGGCTTTCATTTTCTTTTTTTGTTTTCATACCACTTCTTCGGATGCAATATATGCCTTCTTTGAGTAACACAAAATAAGACACTCAAAAACATTTTAAATAACAATGTTCTTGTTGTTTCTTTACAAAAGGCAGAAACAACAAGAACATTGTTATTTAAAATGTTTTTGAGTGTCTTATTTACAAAAGGCATATTTGTGTTCACCTACACACAGATGGTTCTGTGTGTACACGTTTGCAAGTACGGCCCCTGGGTGCCGCCATCCGGCCTGCTGGGTTGCACATTGGACGCACCATAATGTGATTACAATGCCTTGCGAAGGCATCGTAATCAGACTATGGTGCACCCTAGAGCGCACCCCAGCTAGCAAGATGGCGGCACCCAGGGTCGTGCTTGCAACTAATTAAGGACTCTTTTCCGTTATGCCTTTACGGAAGATCTGGTTTCATCCGTCTTTTAGCGGACCGTTCTGCAAAACCTATCACAGACACGCTCTAATTAAGGAGCACTTTCCGTTACACCTTTACGGAAGATTTAAATTCTCCAATTAAGGAGCACATTCCGTTCTAACCTTTACGGAAAATTCCGTAAAGGTTAGAACGTAAAGGTGTCCGTAATTTAGCGGACCCCTCACTAAATTAGATTACGGATAAATTCACCTCACTAAATTGGATTACGGATCAATTCTCTGGCAGCACTTTTCACCAGAGAATTTATCCGTAAAAGGGAGCTGATTCATTTACAGTGTAGCTGCCTCCGCTGCGGCCTGGTGAGCCCTCTCGTTCCTCGGGATATTCTTGTGTTCAGGTAGCAACTGGATTGTTATGTTGAAATCTAGCTTCCTGAGCTCCAGCGCAATATTCTTGATCTTATTGACTGCTCTGATTGTCGTTCTGAGAGTCTGAGAGTCCGTGAAGATCCAGGCTCTGTTACGTGGGTCGATTTTTTCTCGGATGTCTTTGGCTGCGGCTAACATTGCTCGCAGTTCAGCCTCTTTAACTGTGGATTGTGTTTGAAGGTTCTCTGACCAGGTCCTGTCCCTTGCAAGGTCGACAAAAGCTGCTGCGGCAGCCCCGTCGTTCTTCGCGGCATCCGTGTATCTTATTTCCTTGTCTTGGGTGTTCTCCGCCAGCCACTGAACATGCTTCTTGGCTACGAAGTTTTTTTGTTTGGTTCCTTACCCCTTGAATGTTTGTTTGTGATCAGTTATTCTTATGTCTTTCCATGGTGGAGAAGCCTCCTCGATCGGGGGCCTACCTTCCGTGGCATAGCCTAGGATTTCCAGTAGTCTTCGGCCGTGTTTAGTTTTTTCGATGCGTTGGAAGTGTGAGATTTGTTGTGACTGCTTTCTCCATAAGTTAAGAGTGGATAGCGAAAACAAAAACTAATCTGTTCTACATCCGACAGTGAATTTAAATACACTACAAACACAAACGGGCAGAAGGCAACGACGTGACAAATTAAGCACCAAAGTAATGCGGATGGGGCGCCAAAACACAAGTTTGCAAAGGACGAAAAAATGCATAATAACACGAACAGATCTAGCGAACAGAGTCACACGTACATATTTAGACGAGTAACAAACTAGAATAAAAAAAGCTATTTTATTCTGGCAACGTATTCCATTCTTAAAAAATATGAATACTTAAAGGCGTCTGTTTTGAAGCTAGATATTCCAAATTGCTTCGCTGTGGCGATGCCTGGGTGGGTGCCTATAAACATCGAATGATGTGATGCACAATGATTTGTCCAGGTTTGCGTGACCATGGCTAAGGTTGAACATAATACTTAATCTATCTACCTCTCGTCACTGTTTTAACGTAATTATCTCACGGCGTTTACTAGGAACGCGAGCGAACCTTCGACACACCTGTTCCATGGCGAGGCGGCGACGTTTAGACACCTCTTTCTTCTTCACCCTGGCCCGGAGCTGACGACGTCTTTGCCTTAGGTTTCTTTTCATTTGAACCGCATCTGGTTGTTAGTGAACAAAAACAACGGACCCTTCGAGGTATTTCCTCTCTCCTCTGTAGCAGTCTATATTCTCGTTCGAAAAAAAAAAAAATTGGTAGATTTTCGACAGCCGCAGAAAAGGTAAGACAGCCCTTGGTATAGCCAGCAAACAACGCCGGCGTTCAGTGTACGAAGTTCGAACAACAAACCGTGACGTCACTGTTCTCTCCCGATGGTCTTGATCGCTCTGATCGGAAGGAAACAGCGGGTAGAAGTTAGTTCTCCTACCCGCTATTACCCACTATCCTTCCAATCAGAGCTCGGCACTCTGACGTCGCCATGTCCTCTGCGCAAGAAAGGCCGAGCTCTCGTCTCCTTTCCTTCACTAGTGCTCCGTAGAGGACTAGGTTGTGAAAGAATCGTTGATGCGTATACGCCGACCGAAACATAAAAACCGGCTAAGCTTAATTGCGATAAAAAAAAAAAAAAACACTCAGAATATTTACAGGGTGTTCGATTTTACTCTGAGCACGTTTATTTTCGAAGAGTCGTGAAAGGTACACTGATGCGGTCTGTGTGGGTGAGTTGTACGGCCAGAAGAACATAGGTACTATAGAGGACCAATTTTCGTCGTCACCTGTCGATTTCGCTTTTGCAAATAGCCGTTTTTTTTTTATTCAGCAAATATTTTAAGCTGCAGATTGTAAACCAAGGGGAGTTTACTCTTACTGTGATATCGATTTTTAGGGACATGTGTTGAAAGCAAGTGCTGCAGTGTAGATTTGATTAGGATCCAGTTGTCGTTAATTGAGTGATGCGTGCAGATCGTGTTATACTCGCCAAAAAACAAGGCTAGCTCCACCTTAAGCAGTTAACAGTAATGCGAGCGTAGTCATTATTCTTCTTTTGTCAGTTCCTGAAGCGCTTCAAAGTAAAAATATGAATCTACGTGTACAATGGCGCGATCACTAATAACGTCGATAATATTAGATTAATTTGACATATTCCGTAGACTAAAAAGAAATCTAGTGTTGCGCAATCTTCCGTTGGGACTTCGATAATTTCCGTAAAACCGGGAGATCATACAAAATACGGTCTGCATACATCAGTCACAGCGACATGGTTCCAATGCCGCGCGCCAAGTTTCTCCTTGAACTCGTCGCCATGCGGCATTCGAAGGTCGGATCTCGTGGTGACTTGCGTGCGAATCTGTTTCCAGACTGTCTTTTGTAGGATGTGTAAGCAGTTTGACCCCTGCTTTATTTGAAATGTTTGTAACAAAACAACAACAAAAAAACAACTTGCTGAGGGGTTTAGGTTGCGCACAATTGAAAAAAAGGCTGATATGTCTCCCAAATGATTCCAGGGTAATTAAAATCTAAAGCAAGTATCAAGATGTTGTTTGAGTAAACACTTGTTACTCTGCTCAGACCAGTGTAGAGGTTTTCATTGAAAGGCACCATAATTTACGTTACGCGGACGGTAACAGACGCCAATCAGTGCGTGGCGGAAGTCCAACTGTACCCGAACCAATAATATTTTTGGGGGCGAATCGAACTCCACAAGAAATGAGCAAATTTCCCTTTTAACGGCAATCAATACACCTCCTTATCTTGTACAAACTCGGTCCTTTCGGAAAAGGTAGTAGTGTTTACGTAAGCTTAATTTTGTGTTCTGGACACTGTACGTTAGCCACGTATCGGTACCAAGAATAATAGGTACCTTTAGCAAACCGTTGCCGTGCTCCGGGCACCGCACTACCCGAGCCTTTGAAGCATGCTTTTAAGCGCGCGCCCGGGTGCTACCATGACCGCGGGACGCCCCATAGAAATATGGTCTATGGTCGTCTACGGAAAATTCTATGGCAGGCTATCACCCCCTATGGCCTCGTATGGTCGACCATAGAAATCCATAAATACAGCTACAGCCAGCTATAAAAAAATCTATGGTCATGTGTCTAAAGACTGGGAACCAGTGTAGGAGGTAACGCGTTACTAGTAACGACGTTACTGGTAACGCGTAACATTTTTCGCTAACGCAGTAACGTACTCGTTGGTATTCTGAATGATTAACGAGTAAAGTATTTTCGTTACTTTTTTACGGTATCGGCTATCCAATTACGCTACTCGTTACTCGTTACTTTTGACCAAAACTGGTGAAATACATTAGGTATTTGGGAAAAGATCATGACGCCTGATCTAACGTATAGAATAGCAATCTTGTGCATAAAACTGGAGACGTTAGGGGAACTATATTTAGGTACTTAAGCTCAATGGAGGATCTAGCTTCTCTGCTCGAGGGGCAACTACTTGCGATCGAGCACGCAATGCCCAGGCAATGCCGTATCTTGTTGTTAAGACTTCTGAAACTTGGATTTCCTGAAACGGTGGGTTTTCCACTATCAGTCCATCTATTCCCCCATTCATCTCAAAACCCTGCACAAGCTTATCGCTGGACGGAACCAGCATCCGTCACAGTAAACTTTAAAAAAAAACCTTTCTGACCGAAAAAGACATTCGTTAAAAAGCGACAATAGGGAGTTGTAGAAGATCGTTTTTCTCCTCCGCTACGGTATCCCCGAAGAAAACGGCGCAGCCGCGCATACGCGCCGCCAGCCTTGTCTGCATAGTTCAAGGTCTTGTGGCGGATTACGAAGCGCTATCCGGGTGCTTAGCGGGCTGCGGAAACGGTCTACTACAATTCCCTACTATCTCGCTTCTCGAAGGTGAAAAAAACTTTCGGCTACCAGCTAATTCCGTTCGTACTCCTTTTTTTTTTTTCATAGTGTCACCACCCACAAGGTTTGAACGAACGACTGCGTTACAGCCCCTTCCCCTCTCTCCTCTTCCCCTACTGCTTTGTGCAGCAGAGGTGGACAGCGGGGTGGGGGGGGGGGGGGGGAGAGAGAGAGAGACATTCGTTTCAAACAGTGGACAACTAGTGGCGAAGCGATTTGCTCGTTTTTCTAGTTACGAAAAAGGAAAACAAAGAAACACCCTTTGTGGAATTTTTTACTCTCGCTCTTCCCCTCACTGCCTGAAAGTTCCTGACCCACTTTTGTGCACAGAAGAATCTTTCACTTGATTAGTCTTTACTTCCCTAAGGTCATAATAAAAAAAGAAAAAAAAATTAAACCTGGAAAGAGAACTTACAAACACGAAACCTTTTTTTAAAAAAAATCTAAGAGTTACTGCTGGTAAGAGGCAGCAAGTAATATCTCCAGTGTGCTGGTAACCAGTTTGCTGGTAACCGGTGTCCTGTTCCACATAGTGAAGTAAATCAGTCTCTGGTAATAGTAGTATGAACCGGACTGTTACTAAAACCGGCGTAAAGATGAGGGGTGATGGTTGGGTGGTTGTGTTCCAGCAGTCCCCGTTCGCATGCTGCCAAACGCATGTACTCGAACACAAAAGTAACGTAAAATTAACGTTCGTTCTTTTTGAAAAGTAACGGTTACGGTATATCGTTACGTTTGTAAAAAAAGTAACGTAGCTCAATAACGCGTTAATTTTTACCAAACTAACGAGTAACGCTATTTCGTTACTTTTTGTCGGTAACGGGCACAACACTGCTGGGAACCAATAAATTTTCTTTACCCGCTTATAGAAAATTCTATGGCCACGAGTCTAAAAACTGGGGATTCATAAATCGTCTTTACCCGCCTATATGAAATGCTATGGCCCTGGCCCCTGAGTCTAAAGACAGGGAAACAACAAAACTTCTTTACCCGCCTATAGAAAATTTTCTGTCCCCGAGTCTAAAGGCTGGGAACCAATAAATTTTCCTTTACCCGTCCATTGATAATTTTATGGTAACGTGTCTGAAAATTCCTTCTCCATGCTCGCGGCGGCAGTGGCGGTCTCCTAAACGATCAACTAAAACTCTCAACACGGGCTTTTGAACTTTCTGACTTGGGCAACATGATGTTTTCAAGCGGTCGCATTACATCACCGAGGACAGTCTCATTTTAGTCGTCTGCTGTGATACCCAAGTCATGGGTCGTGGTTCTTTATCACTCCCGGCACCTACTTTTTATAGGAAAAACGCCCCAGGTTAGAAAATTAAAGCTATACTAAATTTCTGTAATACCGGAGGCAAAGCATGACCCAAGATATGTTCTCTGCTGTTACAACGAGTCTTGAAAACCAGTATAATTGTTTGCTTGAAAAATCTATTGAAATACTTGGGCAACAATTAAAATTAATTATTAAACCCCCAAAACTGAAAATACATTACACATGCAATAAAGCAATGGCTTGATTGCATTGTTCAGCACCAGTTTACTGCATTTTAACACTTCGTTGTCGACACGATTCATCACACTTATTAGAAAGATAATTAATACATTTTAGTTAATTAGCCTAATGATCTAAATTTCCTTTGCTCAGGGTGTTGAATTAAGAGATGGGGGCTATTCCAAGAGACAATTCAAATAATGTATTAAGTACGAGTAATAATTGCTCCGCCTCTCCGTGTTTTTGCGACAAATGATGGGTCACCGGCAAAGTCAGATTAAAAAATTAGACTGCCATATATAGAGCTAGTACGAACATAGCATATGTAGAGAGGGGTGGGGGTCGGGTGTCGCTGCGTTGTTGCTGTTGTGTGGGGAAGTGTTCTGCTTGCATTCTGTGTGTTCAGAAAGCATGTATATCTACCATGTAGTGTTCACAAGTCGGGGAACTTGAAGTAAAATTTTTTTTTAGAGTTTGCTGGCTAAATGGAGCCATAGGGAAAGCCATAGAGAAGTCTTTAGCCAACCATTAGAAAAGCTAAAGAGCGCTATGGCTGGACAGCGATAGGGCCATACACAAAGCGAAAGAGGCCCATAAAGTCGACCATAAAATAAGCTAAAGACAGTCATAGAAAATTCTTTAGCTAATTGGGCCAAATAGCTAAAGCCGACCATACAAAGAATTTTCTATAGCCGACCATAGGACATTTTTGTATGGGGCGCGCTTAAAAGCATGCTTCAAAGGCTCCGGTAGTGAGGTACGCGGAGCACGGCAACGGTTTGCTAAGCGTCCCAGTTCGCCTTGTTTTTTAAGTAAGCTGCGAAAATTTGCAACCAAAAAGGATAGCGCTGTTTCATTTCTACGAGATGTGGGAGAAATATTTGAGTTTTGAATGGGTCAATCGGTAGGACGCGCTCTCTCATGTTGGCGGCGTTGCTGTTAGATCACCGTAGCACTTTCATTTACGTTTCACTTTCGACACGCAATTCGTTGTAGGAAAGCTTATATCTTACTTTATGTGCTCAGAATTAAGAACCAAACTCCCACAGCTATTGCCTAAAAAACTGTACCTTAGGTGAGAAAGTCGCTAATATCCAAACTTTCAGAGATGATAAATATTTAAGCTGGAAACCATTCCTCAAGACTTTGTCTTTGCTCTTAAAACTCAAAAATTTGATAAAAATTAGCAGTGTCAGACCCTTCTTCTGACAAAACCGATGAGTCCATCCAATTTCGCAAAGGTGTGGGTGATATTTTCTCGAATGAAGTTGGAAGCTTAGCACTCTGTTTGGTTCCATCGCTCTTTTTCACCTTCGAGCAAGCATTTCAGAATCAAGTTCTTTCTTCGTATTCGAGTTTTTATATCGTCAAAACTTAAAAAGAAGTCAATTGGTCTTGCAGAATTGCAGACTCGCTCTGAGCAACGCCAAGAGTTTCAGTAAGAGTAGTTTTGTTGGACGTTATAAATTTCATTGATCTTTGCCTCCAAGTTCGTGACCTGTAACCCAAGACCAGCATGTCGGCGTTGATTACGCTTTTTTTTAAGTTTTCTTGATGGTAACTGCTTGAACTTGATGATAATGCCTCGATAGCATTTTGCAACTTATCTAATTTTTCTCTGGTTGTCAGAGGGCCGGGGTTTGTCTTAACATCTCCGTGTGTTATAAATCAACATCAACACAACAGTGGCAACAGTAAACAACTTGAAAACTTCGAACGCCCAAATTTTGGATTCTAGACCCGAATCCATCGCCGTTCAACCTACATATAGAGCCTACTGAAAGAAAATACAGTTAATTGGTGACGCATTTCTTGGATAAAAAAATCATGTGTCCCTCACATTGCCGTGATATAATTATATCTGCACTGCAAAGCCATGTAACGCAACTATAATCCCTGTATTTTAACGGGTTTTAACGGGTCTGGCTCTGTGCCTGAGAAGGCACAGAACCAGACTTGTACACGTTACTGAAAAAAGTAACCGATTACAATTACAATTACAGTCAAACCCGTTTATAACGAAAAGCAGGAAACGCTACGATAAGTTCGATATAGCAAGTAGTTCGATATAGAAAAAAACATTTACAACGAACTTCCAGGATGCGTTCGTTGTAAGGCGAGAGCTTCTCTTTCTTTCTCATCTCTTCGCTTCTGCCTTGTAACAACGCGCTGACTTTTTTTTTTTTTGCATGCGATCAGATTTTTTTTACCTTATCTTTCCTTCTGAATCGCTTCTCTTCGTGGGCAACCGCTTTGGGATGAAAAGATTTTTTTTTTTTCGGTGCGTGCGTGCAGAGCGTTTCTTTTTTTAGCTTTCTTCAATTCTGAATTGCTTCACTTCGCTCAATTTTGTTCGGGGCTTCAGCTTTTAAAATGTTTTTTCTTTCCTCATATTTTTTTTTTTTTGGGGGGGGGGGGGGGGCGGGAGGGACAGGCTAGAAGACTATTGTTTGCGCGTTTTTGGGAGCCTTCCCGGTGGGAAAAGTTCGATATAGCCAATGTGTTGTTCGTTATGAGAAGTACTTTTTACATGCATTTTTATTTAAATTTTTCTCAGTAACCGCGATTACAATTACAATTAAAACCTCAAAAAAGTCATCGAAAAATTACTCTAAATTAATCGATTACTTCCCCCGTTACTTTTCATTCAACTTTTTTTTATTACGGTAGCATAATCCTTAGAATCTCGCGCTCAGTTGTTCCGAAAAAAAAAATAAAATAAAAACCTAGACCGTTTTTGCTTAGAGCTGAGTGAGTGACACCAACACACCCAATCCTTCTCGTGAAAAAATAAATAAATAAAAAGAGCGGTGTTTCAATTCATTACTCACAAGAGGCTGGATAAGATCATTTTTCAGACCCAAAGGTAGTCGCCGGTGTACCAAAAAAAAGAATGTACCCAGGAAGCGAAACATAGTGAAGTGGACTACCAATCCTCAAAGTCCCGCGCTTAGTGGTATTGAAAAAGAAAAAAAAATTGACCGTTGCTTAGGTCTGAGTCCCTTCAGCACATCTAACCCATCCCCCCCCCGCCCCCCCTTTCTTCAAAAAAAAAAGAAATTGAGGAAAATTGTATAGGGTACTTTTGTAATCGCCTACAGCAAAAAAGTATTTGAATTACAAGGATCATTACTCCTTAAAGGAAGTATTTGAAACGTTACAAAATTACAGTAAAATGTAATCGATTACAATTAATGCATTACTTGTAACGCGTTACGTACAAGTCTGCACAGAACGCCCCCCCCCCCCCTTTCAATTGCAATGGTCTTATTGGTCAATAGGGTGAAGGGCAGTTGACTTTCACGACGGCATGATTAGTACGGCGCTATAGAACTCACCCTTCTCATCGGCTGAACTAACTAGCGGCGACTGGCATTTGAAATACACATTGCGCCGCTCTAAACGTTCTAATATATATTGCTACTGGCTGCTGCCGTTTCCAGCGTGAGCGCGTATGGCATGTGCCATGCTCATTTTCCAAAAAGACGTAGACGTGCATGTTGGGATGTGGAGATTGCCTTCAAAGGTGTAGATTTGTAAGCGTTTGAAGTGGATTCAACGAGTAACGACACTCAGAAGCAAGGTGATGGCGCGCAGAAATTCCAAAGCTGTTTAGACAATTCCTTAAATTAATACCCCCTAGGTGACAAAGCCTGCGCATGATGTCATCGTTGGTGGATCCCCAACCCTCCCCAGATGGTAAGCACGCTGAAGCTCGACGAGAGACGCCGCAAAGCGGCAGACGCGTGGTCTTGGCGTTCCACTTGGCGCGCCGCCTGCTAGCGTCTTGCTGCCGGTGAGACGCTGCGAGACGCACTAACGGCGATGGTGGCGCACACTAGGCGGCGCTGCCTGGATCCACTGGCTAGGTGGCGCAAGTCGCAACCCGATTCAAAGGGGTCAGCCGCATCCATCCATCCATTCATCCATCCAGTGATCATGTTCGTTTGGGGGAAAGCATAGAGTTATTACAATGAACGCTAGAGGCTCAGCTGGCGCTAGTGTCTACGAGACTTTCGGTTGAAAGTTGAAGCAGACAGCAACCAGTGTACTTTTCCAGTCTTCCTTTGTATTTCTATGGGAAAACGTACGTGACATTTTCTCTTCTTCGGGAAAAAAAAGGAATCAGCGTAGTTTCTTTACTCGTAACGGGTACATGTAGCTTTATTGATATTATAAAAGTGTAACTTATTTAGTTGATGTTTTTTCTTACTGAGTGATGTTTAAGTTAGCAAGAATGAAGGCCAAGGTCTATGTTTTACAGCATGTTATGTCAATACAAGCTATCACCTCAAGCAAAAAGATCCATTAAAAAATACGTTGGGTTTATTCAAGCTGTAATAGCATTCAGATGACGGAAACACAGTTTGTTACTAATGCACAGAGTGTTACTAAGGCACAGTTTCTTACTAATAAGGTACGTGTTCTTCGTTCTTATCGTCTGTTTTGACTATTTGAAATGGCATATACTAGCATCCTTTTGTTGTTTCGTCAAGCTTATTCACTTTGTGTCCTTCATAGTATTGACTATATATGTAAATACCGGTCCTACAATAGCACTCTTCAACGTCAACACGTATTATACATGTGTATTGGGCTATTTTAGCGCAATACAATGTTCGACGCCACTAACTCCAAAAAAACACGCTATAACTCACACATACTTTTCTACATTCGATTGTAAAACGTTCTAAACTTTTGATTCTGTCACAACACTAAGCAATATTTGCTCTTATGATCAATCGCGAAGAGAAAAACGCATTTGCGTTTTCCCATAGGAAAGCATTATCGGAATTGAAATTTAGACTGGTTTCTGCCTGCTTCGAAATGCAACAACACACTAGCGCCACCTAAACCTCTAGCGTTTATTGTAATAACTCTATGTGGGAAAAGCCTTGTCTTCTAAATGGCATCGCTTGAGTCTCCCGTGGGATCCGGAGGCCATCTCCTTTGATTGTTCGCACCGTCATCTTCCCATGTGCGCCTCGTTCAGTAAATTGGTACAAGGAAGGAGAGTCGACAGTTTTCCGAGACGCGTTGTGAAAGTCGGTGAGGTGAGTCGGGGGGCGAAACCAATTAGATTGTAATTTAACGGCCTAATCCTCGGCAGCGGGCTCCGGAAGATTTTTGTCCACAGGCTGCTCGGGGAAAGCCGTTCTGCGTTCGCCCTCCCGTAACAAATGGCTGCCTCTAATGCGCTAGACAAATTCTGGAAAACAGAAGTGAATTGTTTTAATGGAACGATGGTAGGTGGTAATTGAGGATTAGTGTGATCAAAATACTTACCTCTCTGGCTTGCACATCTGTTGCGTCTATAATTGATTCTTATCGCTTTTCTGGAAGTTGTCCCAAAGAACAGACTTTCTAAAATCACTGGTAGTGCTTTCTGGTATTAGATTTGGCACATAAATCTATCCCCCTTCCCCAGCTTATCAGTCGTAGCGCGGTAGCATCAACGTGTTGCTCAAAATCCGCTACTGGTGCTGGTGATTTTTTTTTAAAGCTTAGGAAGGATGAATTTTTAATATTTCATTTTACGTAATGACGACGAATAACGACATTTAGTTACCTGACAATTCACGTTGGCTTGTTGAAAACACGCAGAAGTAAAACCCCCAAAAAAGAAACGGAGACTGTGTTCGGCAGTTCTTATCATTTTTTGCTTTTGCATAGTCATATGGTTTTATTTTCCAAAAAACAGCACTCCTGGAAAAGTGACGCCGAGTGGGTGCTGTCTTTTCGTAAGCCATGCTTCTCTCAAGGCAACCTACTTTTCTCGTAACGTTTAGATATTTCTTACTAGTAGAGTAAAAAATATTACTCCCATTAGTATCTAATTAGATTAATGCGTGAATATTTTGTACACGCATGCTCCATACAAAAGCTGGGTTTCAGTTCCAGAAAATTACTATATCCTTACAAAATATGCTTCTACCGATCTCAAAAACTCCGGCATATGCGATCTGCTACAGTTCCATTCCCGGAATGACCCTATGAAAGCAAATATCGCAAACTTATGCACTAATGGCCTGATGTCAACTTCAAAGAACTCCTCTTGCGAAGCTATACATATCGCCAGACGGTGTTGCCAGTGCGGGAGAGATTCTAGGAATTTATTTTCCGGAATACCTCGAAGTAACGTTGTTGTGTGGGGCTGGATGTCAGGAATGTAAAAAAATATTAGCCCTTTCAGGGCACTTTTTTTTTTTTTTGATTTGAGAAGAGCTTAAATTTGCCGAGCGCTAAGTCAGGTGAATAGAGCGGATGTTTTATTATCGTGAAATGTTCTTTGGCTAGTTGCTCTGGATTTTGTGAAACGGCATTTTGTGAAGCCGCATTTCGGAAATCCGTGGCCTGTGACGTCACTCGACTTCAGTTTCCCCGCTAGATTTAGCGGGAAAATTGACGTCACGTTACCTTAACACCAATTTAGTTTTCCCGCTAAATTTAGCGGAAAAAATGATGTCACATGACTTCATGTCACGTGACCTTACACAAATTCAATTTCCGCCTAAATTTAGCTGAACATATGACGTCACGTGACATGCTTTGGATTCTAGATTTAGCGGGAAAATTGATGTCACGTGACCTACGCATAAATTCAGTTTACCCGCTATTTTTAGCGGGAAAATTAACGCGTGACCGACGGGGAAAGTCAATGGGGTGGAGAGGAGCGGACACATCTGGAGGCACAGCTCGAGAAGAAATGCCTGGAGGTTACTAGAGCTGAACCAAGAACGTTTCACGTAGGAGCACACTTGCAAGGCAATTCGCAATACAATTTGCTTTATACTGTATTTATTGTCTAGAAGTTCCCGAACGCTTAACACATCATGCGCAGGAGCCTTATAATGACAGAAAAATCACTTCTCAGGTCAGAGTTTGGGTCTTTTCTATTGAACAGATTCCCGTAATCATGTCAACAATTTCAAGTAATCATGTTAAAGGGAAGCTGAAGAGCTTTTCGAAAAAAATGAGTTAATGGTTGATTCTGACGTGTCTGTGCCTGCTGAGTCCAAATATCACAACCGTTTGACCCAAAATAATCCCTAAACGCGAAAAAAAGCGAAGAAACCAGAAGCGATCGCCGCAGCGGCACGCCATTGGCTAGTGACGCGTGACGCGCCACTACGTCATAAAAGGACCATCCCGATTCTCGTTTGCTCCGTCGCTTGCGGAAGTAGCCGGGCGCCGGGTCTTCTGCTCTTGTAAATCGGGTTCGGCTTCTGATTTTTCGAAATCTTTCGGTGGATCCGAAAGAGGAATGTTTCCAGACGACCCTCGACGTGACGTGAAAGTAGGAAAATGACCCCCCGCAGTAATAAACGCAGATACGAGGAAATGCTTGAGCGGACGCGACATGGCCGGCTTCATACCTTCAGGAACGTACTGACTGCTATTTATTGTAACGTAAAACGTTGACAATAAACGGAGTGTTATTGACGGGACGGCTTAAGCCGGATTAGCGTGACCCTCCCCAAAACGGTCGTCAGAGGACAAGAATTCTGCAAACATCGTCCTTCGTGCTTGCCAGCTGAGGTGGTTTGAAGGGATAGTATAATCGGCTTCGGGCGACGGGAGAGCTTCCCTGAGATGAGACGGGTGATAAGACAGGGTCGCCGTTCTGCCACCGCCATGTCCTTGCGCACTATGCGAATAACTGCGCAGAAGGTCCATCGTTGTGATAGCGGTACCCTCTGGTGCGTTTAGTTTGTTTGCCACAAACTATTACGCCATTATAGTTTTAGAAAAAGCGGAGATGTCTGCCCGGCAGCCCTTAATTTGATACCGAAATCGTGAAAGCTTCCTGGGCCTCTACATTCGCATACTTTTAACAAGATTTGTTGACTGCATCACACCACCAAGCATAATCATCGTCCGATCGCATTTCTACAGCACAAAGAATTGTTGCATGACACAAACGCTATACGGAAAACACTGCGTAACTTGAAAAAAAGAACTCAATTCAGAACAGAAGGTCACATGCTTTGTATTTCCAAAAACCTCTCCTGAAGAGAATATGAACCTTTGGAAGGAAAATTTAACAAAATTTATCTTTACGTTTAAAAAATATGTGACCTCAAATAATGCCAGCAACTGTAAAAAAAAAAAAAAAAAGTGTATGCTAAAACAAGTTGCACCGTGAAAGTCGCATTATGAATTGCATGACCATTTATTAGAGCAAGCCCTTCTCCCCCAAATAGCTGGGTAGCCGAGTAGATTAAAAGCAAAAGAAAATGATCTTGCGCTACCCAAGATTGTTTTCTTTTGTTTCCTAGATTTCCCGGACCGGAGTCGGTCCGGAAAATATGGTCACTTCAACAATATAAGAAACCAACACTAAAACACTAATATAAGCGGTTAACGCAAGAGAGCCAGTGAAAACCCGCTATTCGGCTAAATGATCGCGGCTTTTCTAGCACACTGCACAATTCTAATAACGTAATAGCTTTTTTCTAGAACAGTCGACCTACAATTCCTACCTTGTTACGTTTCCTCTTTGTTTCTGATTTTTAATGCACTGAATTGCCTTCTTACCTTCAAAGATGGTCGGCAGAGTGTCGGGTTCAGGCGAGCCTTCTTCAGACCCAAACCCATACGTACACAGTTTTCATATGCGCCGTCCGAAACACGTTTCGAACAAAAAAGGTTTACTTGCTCAAACCCACCCACCCCTTTAAAATCTCGGTGACCAAGTGAAAAAGGCGGTAAGCGGGAAGAACAACTGCGACGAGCGCTGTTCGTAAAAGCTGGCGGCTACACATGAGTACGGCATCGCGCAACAGCACGAGTCAGTTGGTTCGGTACCACGAGAATTCTGCAAACCCGTGAACAAACAAGAGAACAATCAACACGTCAGGCGATTGAGTCCATAGCATGACCGGTCAACGGATAAAAGCAAGCGCTATGCAGCGGCAGAACGACGATGGCTCGAAAAGACACTAGAGCAGCTTACGAGGAAAGCGCGGCGGGGTCCCCCAGCCGGTCCTTTTGTGACGCCGGCTGACGGGCTTCCTCCTCTCTCCCCTTTCCCTCTGCTTCGGAGAGGCGTGGCTTCGGCGCCACTTTGAAGGCGCTTTTCCGGTTAATCCGCGCAGAAAATGACCAAACGAATACGATATTCGTGATGGCTGAGATCTGATTAACAAGGCTCAGGAGGTTTTTCTCATATTTAAAACCGCTTCAGCTTCCCTTTAATGAACCGCTTGTGTTTCTTACGAAAAATGAAATGTTGCGAACTATCCCATAATGATCATCGAGACACAAAAGCATGGTGCTGAAGGTGCGACGATACATGCGTGCTTTTTTCTTCTGAGGTCAATGTGGTGCTTTCCACGTTATTCTCAAGCGTTTCGTTTCAAGGTCAAATAGTAAATACTTCATTTGTTTGTATCCCGGGTGATTGCCCTGTCAAACATTTCAGCATTTCTAGATTATCAGATGAAACGTGAATCCAAAAATATTCTGGTCATCTGTCAAGATCTGAGGCATCATCTTTGCATAAATATTTCTAATTTCCAAACCGGCAGTAAAAATCCATCGCCCTGTCTTTTTTTTATATTCAATACTTCCACTATTATGGTGAACTCCACTGGTAGATGTGGATCGGTTTCCAAGATCTGCGAGGGATGAAAAAAATGATGAGCCATTCCACTGTGTGAAGGTGGATGACCAGCGAAGCTGTTTAGCTCACGACACAGACGTGACCAGGGTGTAAGATAGACAGGTGGGGAAACGAGAGCCAAATGAGCGACCGGATTGTGTCCCTTTCGGGTTTCTCTTTTTTCGTGGCGCCATCTATGAGGAGCACCGCAAACTCTTACTCCAGGTGGGCGACCGGTGGCGACCGGCTAAACCGACGGAGATTTTTTTTCTTCTCGCCGCAGCGCCATCTGTCGCAAATCGGGGGTACCCGCAAGCAGTCGAGTACACAATCCGGTCACGGCATTGCTGTAGGCCTCTATGGGCCGTTTCCCCACCTGTCTATCTTACACCCTGGACGTGACACAGAATTTTGAACGAGGTACGAACACATTTATTGTCTTCATCGGTGGTCATCGTGACAAAAGACACGTGCTGGCGTCTGCAGCAGTAACTGTTCTAAAGCAAAAACCAAAAAACAAATACCATCTTGCACGCGCGTTAGTCAATGCTTTATTTTGTTTTTTACTTCGAATCTTTTATACAAGGAAGATGTGCGCGTGCTGTGCGTGCGGAGGTCCGAGCGTAGAGTTTTTGTTTACGCAAATGAAAAATCGACGGAACCCTAGCCATAAACAGCTTTGCTGTAAAGCCTCTCCGTAGCACTCGCTCTAAATCGACGCGCAGAAGAGGGAGTCGCATTTTTGGAGCCACCCGCGGAGACGGTCGCTGAAAATGGCCTCTGCTTGAACTTACCTTAGCTCGAACTTGACGAGCTGAATGAAATCTACGACAACCAGTCAATACTATTGCAGTCCACCAGCAGAACAAATACCCGACATACGTCGAGCCCCGTACAAGGAGTCCATGTCATCCCGGGGGGGGGGGGGGGGGGGGGGGGGGGGGTTAGACAGCAAACAACGAGGGAGACTGCCGAGGCGTACCACATATCTCGGCGCGGAAATGACGTGAGCGTAAGTGCGCCCTCAATCGCTCTGTTTCCTCAAGAACTGGTGTTCCTGAGAGCACGGGTATGACAGTCATAGTGCATGGCGAGGTGATAAGAATTGCGTCTTACTTATTCACGGCGATTCTTTATGTGTTGCTTTCCAATCAAGTTCAGTTGAGAGTCAGCGCTCTGTCTGCCAACGTCTCCTCTTGTCCTTCGTCTTATTCGCGTTGTTTTCAATTCTTCAATACGCGAACGTAACTCGCGCAGGTCACCCTACTGAAATAGATCCGCGTTCACCGCCCGCGAATGTCGGGGCACGCAGTGATTGCCAGTGGCGGAGCTCAGGTCGCTGGCAAGGCATTAATAAACACAGAGGTAACAAACCATCACTTGCACGGTCGTTGCCTATACTGCTCTTGCTTTATTGCACTAGAAGATACCGGCGGCATGTAGTGTACATAGGTAAACAATCAGTTGCGGCAAAATGAACACGCCTAAACTTGCGTCCGCTTCCTTTTTCGAATGTTTAGTCGTGCTCTTTCTCGTTCTTCCTTTTGGGATCGCAGATGTCAGCGCTTGCAATTTTCTACGTCCCAGTCCCGCCTCTGCACCCCCTGAACTATGGGAGGTAACCTCGTACGAGACGCAATGCACGCACCGCACGCACTGCCCGTAGCCTCTCGCGTAAACAACCGACCGACCGGACCACATCGGACATGCTCGGTCCACGACGCGCATGCGCAGTAGCGAGCTGCTGTCGACTTCTGGGGAGATCTTCCGAAGCTGACAAAGTGGTTGCGGCGCGATCGGGAGCGCTCCACGGAGCTTGCGCTGCCACAAATCTGCGAGCGGAAGATGACCAACTTGAGCTGGATCTGCCAGGGGAAGATGCGCGCTTTGAAAGGGGCGCTTTTGGAGCGCTGCAAACCTGCGAGCGTAATTCACCATTTGTCGCACAAATAATCTCCTGTCTGAGAGCACCAGGATTTACACTTTGTCCACAGTTGCATTTGTTCTTATAAGGGCTGGGCAGTTTCGCGACACAAATAATTCGCGATAGTATTTTAAAGACACATTCGAGTATCTGTATCTCTGTATCGAGATACATTTGAAAAAAAAAATATTTGTATCTCCGTAGTGAAATACATTTACAATGTATAGCTTGTATCGCGATACTTTGCCAGACTTCAGTATCTCGTTACATTTGTTGCCGTTCTTACGATAAATTTAAAAGATAAACAAATGTGTCATGTGCAAGTTTGTTCACAATTTATAACATGAACCCGCCCTATACCATAATCCATCGCAATCACCAACATAAAGAAAAACCTGTGGTTTAGAGAACGTTACTTGGAAGAAAAACAAAAAAAAGCTTCCCTCACAAAGCCCTCCACTCTTTTCAATTTAGCATAGCGAGAGCTGTAAAGGAATTGAGTAGAAAAAATACGGCTCTGTTGTCAAACCTCCTCACACTATGGCTGACTCGGGGGCATATAGGACGACAGTTTGAGATGCGCTCTCACGTCAAAACAGATTTCATTTCGTACAAACACTTTTTGTCAAGCGTGGCAAGCAGTCTTTACCGTTCAGCAGCTATGTGGTTCACCAAGTGGGGCATGCTTTTTTTGTTTTTGTTTTTCAGCGGCTTTAGTTTGAGGTAAGGGGAAGTACATAAAATGACACAAAAGGAGGAGCACAAGCATACATCTCCATTTGCATTCGCTTCGAACTATGCCCTCCCCACGTAACACCATTCGGGAACAAATTTATTTCTATAAGTAGATGTATCTGTATTCCGGAATACTCTTTCGGTGTTTTTTTAGAAGTATCTTAGGGATATCCCGTTGCTTAAAAGACAAATGTACCTTAGCATCTGTATTTTGGGGTCTCAAAATGCATGTATCCCAGTATTTGTATTTCCGATTAATTTTTGGAGTAGCTCTGCCCAGCCCTGGTTCTTATGTTATTGGCTGCCTACTTCTTTCATTGCCGTGCCCACATGCTCGGATTTACTAAAGCCTCTTTATCACTTAAAAATACACAATTTTTGTATGGAATGTTTTCCATAAGCTATTGTAATTAAGGCTAACGTTTCACTGCTGATTCGATCTGTCTTCACACAAAACTTTACTTTATCCGCCGCTTCAGATTTCGTTTCCTGATTTTCCGTCCAAAGTAGAAAATACGAACACGAACAATCTGCGAATCCTGGGTTTAATCCCCACCCCTGCCCGTTTCGGTCTGGATAAGCATCGTACCGGTGTACAGCAGTGTATCCCTACTGCGTGGTGCATTTTAAAGACCCCAGGCTAGCACTCGTACTGCACTGGCTATCTACTGTGAAAACCACTGCCGCCGCACTTCAAAAGAAGAGGGGCCTTAGGCTGTATAGTCACGAACGTCAAAATTGTTTTCGTTATTCTGTTCTTTGCTCGGCACCGATTCACTTATGTCATCTTCGTCTCAAAGAAGAACGCGTTAAAACATGTCCTCAACTTGCTCAGATACAAATGTTTGTTCGATCCCAGAAATATTACAATCCCTGCCACTCCAGAAATTAAATTGTTACGCCTTGTATTTTGCCCACGATGCACTCGGCACACCCTTCGCTTGTCTTTTCTTATTGAGCTTAGCTAATGAGAGGAATGGTTAGTGCTTTAAACCCAATACTGACACCATTAGAACCTTTATCACCAAAACCACCAGACCTTTAGACCATGGTAACGTTCGCACTTCTCACTAGTTGACATAATTAAATGAACACAAATGGTGCGTGTTCTGTGCTTGTTATTGCTCGGTATTAACTGGAGGAATTTCAAAGCCTTACTGTCATGATGACATCTTATGGCCCGATGCGTCTTCCTTACGGGTTCCAAGCGTAAGCCGGCAATACAAAGCTTGAAAGGGCGACCTCTTTTCGCGGAATCCCCGCATTTTCAACAACGAGTGTCATATTTTCAGCGGGTAGTTTCGCCGCGTCACTACGTGCGTCATCCTCTCAGAGTGATGAGGAAACCACTCTTTGTTCAATCTCCGCAAGGGACGCAAACAGGCCCTCACCACGTTCCCAAGGCTTCATCTTCAGGGCAGGCTTGTCCCGAACTGAAAATAGAAACCCCGGAATGTCCACCTGCTGCACTTCTTTACTTTTCATTTCAGTCTCCTTACTTCTTACCTGACCTGTTCAATTACAAGCGGTGTCGTTAAACACGACACTAAAGTGTCGACGTCCTTGTAGAGCATCTCGGGAATCAATCATTGCAACACTGAGAATAGGCTAAAGCTTTTTCCTCGTTACTTGTAGGCTCCTGCAGAGCTCGGGTCGGAGTTGTGTGAAATAAATTAAATGTCTGGCTTCCGTCTCCCACAGTGAAAGCAGAGAACATATATATATGAAGGGTAGAAAAAGAGAGAGAGGGAGAATGAGAGGGAGAGAGAAAGATATTTATAGTATTTCTGCGAAGACTGACAAAAAGTCCTAAAATTAGTGTATTCCAGGTAAAAATATAATTTTTTGGGACTGCATTACTCGTGATGGCGGGCTCCGGAGAATGCGCGACGCTTACTAATTAGCTCGCTAATTATTTGAAAAGAATAATTAAGATTTTTAATAATTAGAAATAGACATATGGTTCCAATTAGAGACTTGCTGAGCGTCGTCAAAAGCCACTAAATCAGTAATTTTCAGAAAGACTTTCAGCACGGGGAAGCGTAGCAGTGCACTAAAGTTACCACTCGTGGAGCAAGTACAAGGCTGGGCTCTGATAAGAGACAGAAAAATCGCGCGGGCGCCTTATCGCAACCGCTAGTCTTGTATCTGCACCACGAGTGGTAACTTTCGCGCACTACGTCGGTTCTCACGCGCTCAAAACCTTTCTGAAAATTACTAAATGAGTGGTTTTTGATGACGCTCAGAAAGTTTCTAATTGGAACCATTTGTCTGTTTTTCCTAAATAAAAAAGTGTATTAGTAATTTTTAAATAATTATCGAACTAATTAGTAAGTATCACGCATTTTCTGACTTCCGCCACCACGAGTAATGCGGTTCCAAGAAAATTAATTTTACCTCGAATGCACTAATATTATAAATGTTTGACAGTCTTCGCTGAAACACCCGGTATACATATTTATACCCCGTGTGTACCGGGTGTTGTATCGAAGACATATATATATATATATATATATATATATATATATATATATATATATATATATATATATATATATATATATATATATATATATTCTTTACCCAAGACAATACGGTGGGCCAATCGCTGCGAGTCACGAAGCGCGTAGACAGAATTTTATCGGTTTGCAACGAAATCTCGACCTGCGCACGGACGTTCAGCTTGCTCATTGTCCGCCGCACAGATCGCGTTTCCAGTTAGGCGGTTTTTTAAAGTATGAAGTGCTTGATGCGAAATCCACTGCTCCCAGAATTGGTTTCGTTTGTCCTGCCGTGCATGCACCATGGCAGGGCATGTCAGCACAGCGGCTTCGGTTACGACAGCAGCACAAGTAAAACAAGGCATACAAGCGGTTACTACGAGTTAAAGCAATCTATATATATACTCATGCTCCATCAGAAATCGAGCTAATTATGCCGACGACCTGATGCTCTACCACTGCACCTGCTGGACGACTTTCCACGAATTTCGGCTAATATGCATGCCACAGCCTCCCACTATAATTACGACATGCTGATACTCTCCGTTGTGCAGGGTGACATGTCCATTAAAAACATTTATAGTTCTGTTCTTAACTCGTCGAAACAACTCTCCAAATCTTCAAATATATTCTAAACAGATTAAAAATGGCCGTTATGTAATGCATCTAATACATTACAGGTGTTTAAAAATGAAAGTCGCTGCCATGTTGTTCTTAGATTGTCCTTTATTGAAAGCGCTTTTAATTTCGCAGTGCTTGACACAAAGCGCGTTATTCGGGGATTGTAGCATTTCTGGCGCTTTTAAAGTGTATTAGCGCTGCTTTTACGATGTTTGACTGATTTACTCAAGGTGACTCGAATGTAAACAAAGAGAAAAAATAATGCACGAGTGAGCTAATTATTAAAGCCGAAAGAACATAGTAAACACGTTACCTGGAAGTTAGTGAAAATGTTTAGGCGAGCGTTCCAGGCGTCCCGTTGTCCTCCGACTCCTACAGTCACGAAAATGTAGCTCGACATTGAACGAGTAGTGAATGCAAACGAACCTGGTTTGCAATGTTTGGAACCCAGCGCTTGTTCTGCCTAATAATGAACTTGTCTCGAGCACCGTAAAACTTTGAGGGGTCCTCTCGCCTGTTGCCGAATTCATCGAGCCTTAATCGAATTCGACAGCGTGTCAGTTTTTGAACACTCTGCATACGAGTTCATGCGACAGCGCTTCGCTTGAGGGCTCCTCTTTATGAGTCCCAAGGGACAAATAAAAACAGGCAGGTTTGGTACAACATCGCACTCTTCGCAAAATTATCGCACCGCAGGCAGCTCTGTTTGTCACTGTAAAACATTATTCGAACGGCAACGTTTTCTAACGTTCCTCATACTGCGCCGCGAAGCACTCAGAACGCAAATTAACTTTTTGTTTTTTCATCATCTTGACACAATGGAAAGGTCTATTTTCAGCGTGACCCGATTGGCAGGCAATTTCAGTGGTAAAAAAACTATACACCTTTTTATCACTAAGAGCATGTCTAGCGGGGTTTGGTACCCTCTCCCTTCTCACAGAGAACATCAGGTTCTTTCCATGATCGGCGCTATATTTGTTTGCCTTGCCATCTTCTTAATACCATAAAATGCATTAAGCGCCATGACTACAAATTCAAATTACTTGATGTCGTTTGCCTCGTTTCATTTTTATTAAAGTTTAAAGATAGTTCGTTTAAAAAAAATCGCTTCTTCTTAATATAACAAAATTATCAGTGATTTGATACTATTGAAAGTAAACTCTAGCTGTTTTGTATAAACCGATTTTTATAAAACCAGTTTTCTTTTTGTGGAAAATCCTATTATCTCTTAAACGGCGTTACTGAGTTCAGTTTTCTCGAGACATCTCGGCAGTGCGCGTTCATGGCGAAAATTGCGATTACGTATCTGTTTTAAATAAAGGTGTTACAATTGGTTACTTTATTACACCTGTCCACCGAGAATTCGAAAAATATCGTAAAAGCTTTCTTTTTTTTCACTTACACTGCTATGTACATATAATCTTGCCAGTAGACATCTTACATGGTGTTTGGGAATCTATTAAAATGCATGAATACATTACATTTACAGCGCAAACTTGCGTTAAATGCAAAAAAAAATATACTGAGTCAAAAAGATTAACTTTGTTTATATTTCCAATCTGCCTGTAAGTCCACTTGTAGCTTCTTATAGTTTTTGTTTATTTTTTAGTAATTAAAAAGGCTTTTTAAGTGTTTTTGTTTTAATTTACGGTAGCAGGTTAGGATATTTCGGATCACAGCGAGAACAACAAGCGAGCAGATTGTTCAGCGTGGGCTAGAAACGTAAAAAAACGAATTAACAATTTCGCGTTTGGGAAAACAGAACTTTACTTCTCGTGAAATTTACATTTGACCCAAAAAGGCACTGGGTTTACATCCTGGGGCAGATGAAGCTCGCTTCTCTGGCAGAGCGTCGTCGCATGATCGCAGAAGCGGGGACACACAACACAGAAGCAAAAGTGGCAGGGTCGAAGCCCTCATCATTCCTTAGAGAATAAGCACTCTCGGAGGTGCCTGACAGCATACCTCTCCGTAATGCACCCGCAGCATCTCCATTTTATGTGATTTTAACCACTTCAACCACAGACTCCGTTCGCTTGTCTCATTGGCTAAACTGGTTAAAAACTAAATACCGTTCTGATTGCATTGCGGTGTTTTATACAAGGCCCTTCCAAGAGTGTTTAGATCACCTGGCATCTCATATCGCTTCACATTCAGCTAATTATGCTGGACTTCGGGAAATCATGCACATAATATTCGCTTAATTCAAACGAGCAAACATTGTACATGTGTAAGGTGAACATCCCCTGGAAGTTATTATGCAAACCCTAAACGCAGATTACAACGAGGTTCGAGTCGCCGTGTAGTGTTAGAATATTGCAAGCAACATTTTGCGCCGTTGTTTTGCTGAGAGGAAATTTACTAACCAGATATTGCGCTCCCCGCTTGGATCGTCAACATGTGGTCTTGCAGAAAATATTTATCACGGCTTTAGATACCTCTTTTTTTTTGTTTAGAGCTACAAACATATATGTTTTCTTGGTATAGAAGTTACGGACACTTCTTCGAAATTATCATTCAAGTGTATCTGCGCTAAAACCATGGCTGAATTACCTTGAGAGCACGTTTAGTTTAATTATATTTTCTGAAACATTCCCACGGCAGCATTGCGAATAATACTGGCATTTTTGACGAAGCTGTTATATAAACAAACATTTTGGGAATGTCAGAAAATCCCCATCGAAAAAAGGACACATATAAAAGTAATGAATGTTTTTGTCGTGAAACGCACATTCATATTAATTTAGGCTGATATTCGCATGCACCAAATAGCATCGTAATCATTGCGTGCGTAAAGCGTGTTCCACAAGGAGAAGCGTAAGGAATCACTCACAAAATTGAGACGAAAACACGTTGTGACTAGCTACGTCTAGGGTGCGACATAGGATGCTACTGTCACGACTAACTCATTCCTTATTCTGTCCAAGATGCGGAAAGTGCTCCGCACGAGACAGTAATGTTCTACCTTCAACATGATTCATATTTACACTCCAACGTATCTGCACAAACTCTGAAAATATTCCTTTTTTTTTTAGTATGACGACTAAATAATATCACCATGCGCTAGCATCTTAATTAACCTCGCCGCTAGGAAATGCAAAAAAAAAATTCTTATCTGTTTTTTTTTTTTGTTTAGAAGGTGAACACCTTGATGAAATTATACGTTGCTGAAGGAATAAACACAGGGACGGACATGAAGACACACCTTCATGTGTCTTCGCGTCCGTCCCTGTGCTTACCCTTACAAAAATGTCATATATGGACTTATATTAAAAAATACAGATATGAATATATAAGGAATTGGGCAGATATGGCTCGATATGCATAATCAGGCCGTATCTGGATAGATATAGTCATATCTGCCCAATTCCTTATATACCCATATCTGCCCAATTCCTTATATAGCATATATAGACTGCTTTATATGATCCCGTGTTTGGGCCTGGCAAATAGGGTACCCACCCCATATAAAGCAATTTTCAAGTGATGCTCCTTCTAGTTTCACATGAAAATTATTGCCATGGGGCAGGTACCATACTTTCCAGGTCCAGACATGGGAGCATATAATGCATTTCTATGAATATCCACAAAATATACATTTTACTGCTATCCCACACTGCCAAACGTGTGTTTACGTAGATATATCTACAGAATAGGCCACTGACTAATCTTTATTGGCCTGGATCGGAATTTGTCATTTTGACAAATATTTATGCTACAAAGATAGAATGCAGGCGATCGCTAGTTAGGAAACATTGTAACATATCATTCGACGTCGGAAAGTCACAGCCCTTTGGCGGGATTGGTTGTCGAGGGAGCAGACCGAGAATATGGTTTGCAAAAAAAGTTTTATACATAAAAGCGCCAAAACTCTAAAACAAGTACTTCCCCCGTTCAAGAAAAAATAAGAAACAAAACTGTAATATAGCACGGACAACCATTAAAATAGACTAAAAATGTAATAGCACAAACACACCTATTAAAATAAAACAAACGGAAGGCAACAATTAAGCTGTAAACTATACGAAAGTTCCAAAGTCGTTGATTCCTACTCACAGAGTCACAGTTCTGATTCAACTCTCTGGTCGAGCACAGCAGTTTTGACAAGGGCTTGCTTGCTAGCCTCGTCGTTGAAGTCCTTCCTTGCACCGTGTGATGTTCAAAGTCCCTCAGTCGCTCCTGGCTGGCCTTGTCTTTCCGTTCGGTCGCCAAATCATCCCGTGTGATTAACACGCCGCACACACACACGCACACAGACACCGTTGTTCGCCGGAAGCAATAAAAGATGAAAAGGTCATGACTGCTCCTTGAACACGACGAGGTCACCACTGTTTCCCGGACTAGAAAATGACGAGGGCATCATATATTTAACTAAAACCTCATAAAAGTTAAAAATAACATAATGAACACATAAAAAACAAAAACACAAAGGACTAAATCATGAAAAAAAAATGAAATAATGAACACACAAGTAAAAAGAATAGAAACACGAAGGACTTAGACAGACAGCCACATTTGTTCAGTTAACAATGACGTTTAATTCTGATAAAAAATATTCCTGCTGCGCTAAAGATCACCAATATGGTGTGCAAACTAGGCGACCTTGAGCAAAGCAGGAATATTCGTGATCATAATCAAATGTCATTGCGAACTCAAAAAGTGTGGCTGCCTGCGTAAGTCCTTCGTATTACTATTTTTTCTGAATTCCGTGTTCATTATTGTGGCTGTTTGGGACCAGGCGGAACTTGGTGGTGCTTTTTTTCATTCTGACCTTACTTCGGACAGCTTCGTACCCATTGAAAAACCCACTAGCCTCTCTGCATAATCCCACTCCTTCTCAAAAAAAAAAAGAAACAATTGTGTGTATGTTTATACAGTCGGAAGTTAGTTTGCCTCAGTGGGCGTCTGCTGTCTCAGCTGTAGATGAGTAATTTAGCCAGCGCGGTACAACCGCTAGCCTGAGGTCTTTAACGCGCACCACGCAGTAGTGATACACAACCGCACGCCGGTACGATGCTCATCCAGATCGAAACGGGCAGGGGCGGGGATCCACTCCTCCTCCTTGGAGATACCCTCCGTGTATGCTGTAATTGGAAGAAAAAAATAAACACAAGAATCAGCCCACATACACTTTATTAGCAACATTGCTTTGTAATAATTTTTCTAAATAGGCCCCTGGCTCAGGACCAAAACAACACAAGACTTTTTTTTGTGCGATGTATAGTTTTGGCACAAACGATTTGGCCGGCATTTCGCTGAACATACCCTGTATAATATAACCTTAAAGTTAGGGTGACCCTATTCCTCAAGGTAGAAAACGGGACATCCCAGCCAGTGGAAGAAGGGGTACTAAAGATATAGATTGGTCGAAAAAAATTAATGAAAGAACTGCTCTTATTTCAAAACGTTACCATATTGCACTAATGCCTCGGGGCCTAGGGAACAGTCACACTCACGGTTCAGTTGCATGCACTCATTTGGAAGGTCCTGCTTCGGGTCCATTGTTGGTGTGGGAGTATTTTGCCGACAACCGAAGTTTCCTAAGCAGGACTTTATCCGGCAAGACTCGGTTGTAAAAGTCTTCCCACATATATATGTGAAGTTCAATCACACATGAGTGCTATATCCAGTAGCTCAAGAAATATTTCTACACTCGCGTCTTCGCGAGAGAATGAGTGTTTGTGGGCAAGAACAGTTCTAAATCTTACTCTCTTGGTAAATTTTTGTAAGTACCTACGGTAATTTTTGTAAAATATACTTGTAACGAGTAGACATAGTTGCGGTTCGCTTTAACTCACATGGTTCTTTATTGGGACAAAAAACGGGACATGGTTCTTCATCGGTACAAAAAGACGGGACGGCAGAAGCGGACCTCAAAAACGGGACTGTCCCGGCCAAAACGGGACGTCTGGTCACCCTACTTAAAGTGCACCATTACGATTTCGGCGTACTTTACACCACCATTGTGCTTCCTATGTGCATGACATTTAAAAGCCAAATCCGCGAACACTTCACAATAATTGATGCTTATTAAGCCGTGTGCTTTATGAGGGGCCCTTAGGTTTAAAGCATCCGAAGTGCGCGTCCGTCTGCATTTGCACAGTATACAGAAGAGGGGAGAATGCGGCCGGGACTGCTGCTTTCACTCCTTTCAGCATATAGCTCAAGGATTCCCCTAAATATTGCTTATAGAGGGCATTTCACTGCGCAGAACGTAAAAAGACAAGCTGAAGGTCGCACAGGCAGTCTAGAAAACCGATTACATCGCGTTATTTTTTTCTTTGCGCCATATAAAACGTTGTGTAATCATAATCATATCATCAATGGGACTACAGAAGGTTGCATTAAAGTTCCCAATTGGGTCTGTTTTATACTGCACAGCCACTGTCTGTACACAAGTCAACTAGCTCTACACATACCGCTCAGCACACCACTGCTAGGCTGAATCAGATAGGTGTCACACTTGCCAAGCTTGAAGTGCAGTCGTGATCTATACGAAGGTGAACAAGCAATCATCGACTGCCCAGTACTGGGAGCATCATGCAGCAGCTGACTTGCTCTCCTTTTCAAATGCCTTGCGAACCAAGTGTGGTAAGTCGTTCTGATACAGGAGAGAACGTCACCATGGACAGCAATGAGCAGTTGATACTCACCTGTCTACCTTCATATGTATCAAGTCTCTAACCTGGCCGAAGTAGCCAGTGTGTGTGCCAGCACAAACGGCTGTATTGAAATCTCAAGAGGATAAAAGTTCAGAACAGGCTTGGTAAGGTTTCACCATTGCAAGTATGCCCATGCAAATTTCGCTTTCTAAAACATAAAAATGCATTTAAATTGTCACCCAGGACAAGCTGCTCCTACACAGCTGTATATATAAGGCAGCTTACCATCAACAACCTTTGCAGACTGCCATGGACTGGAACCTTGGCCTAGTCGATGCTAACTTCTGTTCGGCGAGGGCTGCACTCAGTAGAAAGGAGAAAAATGTGCTGTAGATCATGTGAAACAACCAAACAAAAGCAATCCCAGCATGCACAATTCGCTTGAGGCACTGACAAATAAAAATCAAAGGTTGGGTCAATTATGTTAACGCAATATACTTCAACACGTACCATGAGTGCTGGCAAGATATTTGCTGCCTTCAATCTAGATATGCTTGTAAATTTTACATGCTAAATAACAAGTAACTTAAAAGCTGAAATATATTTCGATGGAACTACAAACCCGAAGACTAGCTCTGCAAATATAGTGCTATCTAGTACACCATAATTGAGTAGAATGATACGGATTACAGCGTCCCCCTACAAGACTGCAGCAAAACAAAGTATAGACACTGCCGTGCCACTACAACATAAACAATGGTATTGTGATCTCGTGGAGATCAGAGTTCGGAACAAGTGTGACAGGCTTTGGCACGACATATGCCAATGTCATTATTCATTTTTTTGCATAATCTACGGAGACAGTGCAGGGAAACAATCACACACCAGATACTCAAAAGACAAGCACACGCGCTGAACTTATAACTCTTGTGTATTCGCACTACTTCATTCTTCTCTTCAACGTCTAGGTTGACATTCCAGATCGTGATAAGCAGAAGAAATAGCACGAAATACAAGAAAAAAAAACGAAAGACAAGAGAAGAGAAAAGGAAAAGACAAAAGAAAAAAGTAAAAAACGAAAAAGAAAACCCTTACAATTCATCCCTCTCCATCACCGCTATCGTTTAGATAGAAATTGGAGCTCTTTGGTCGACAGCGCTATAGAAGGACTACTTGCACACTTGTCCTTCAGATGCTCTATTCTTTGCGCTTTCATTATTTCTCTTGTCAGTGTGTCTCAAACCATATCTATTACGGAACAAGTTTCAAAATGTGCTACACAACCACAATCCAGACAGTAGATTCCCAAATGTCCAGCGACGACTCGATGGGTATTATAAAAATGCTCCCTTAAACAATCATTCCAAACACCCGCCAGTCTGGCCTACATGCTCCTTACCACACCACTTATGTAGACCAGACTGGCAGGTGTTTACATCATTGTTTAAAGGAGCATTTTTATAACACCCACTGAGTCGCCGCTGGACATTTGGGAACCCACTGTCCGGACTGTGGTTGTGTCGCACATTTTGAAACTTGTTCCGTAATAGGTAAGCGTCGAGACACAATTGACAAGAGAAATAACGGAAGCGCAAAGAATAGAGCACCTGAAGAACAAGTGTTCGTAAGTAGTCCTTCAATAGTGCTGTCGACCAAAAAGCACCAATTTCTATCTTAAGGATTAGCAGTGGGGAGAGGGATGACTTGTAAAGGCTTCCTATTTTAGTTTTTGTTTTTGTTTTTGTTTCGTTTCTTTTTTTTGTGCTTGTTCTCGCTTTTTTCTTGATTATTTGGCTATTTCTTCTACTTACTCACGTTCTGAATAAGTCAATGCAGACGTTGAAGAGGAAGAACAAAGTAAGTCGTAATACACGATAAGTTTTAAGTTCAGGCGCTGTGATGCTTGTCTTCGCAGAGTATTCGGATGTGCGCTTGTTTCTCTGCGCTGTCACCGTCGAATAACGGTTCACCAACTCGCCCCAAGCATCCATTCTATCATTTCTGGCAACATTAAATGACTGAAAGTGCAAGCACCTTACAGGGTGTATTCACGCAAGTCTTGCAAGTGTTGAATTGTAGGTACAGCGCCCTGGTTGTGTCCATGTGCGATAGTATGGATCCAAATACCAGAGGAGGGGCACCAATACTGCAAAGTTCTCCGAAACTAACAATCGGCGCCGGTGGCGAGCGGCAAGAGGTGCACTGTTCACCACTCTCGCCGTTCGTTCGTGTTGGTGTGTGCTACTAACAAGCGCACCAATGGGAAGGCTTCAGCCATTATTGGGAAACACTAAATAAACAAATACCAAATACAAATACAAGACACACAGCAATACTGGATGCTAGTAGTCTGACCGCACTTCTGTTGGGGTTCTGTGGATATTTATACAGCGTGTAGTTGGTCAGCCATTCAAAGTTGTGATGAGTTGCTCGCTGTAGCATGAGCAATTTAGCCAGTGCAGTATGACCTGCTAGCCTGGGGTCTTCAACCTGCACCACGCAGTAGTGATACATGATCGCACGCCGGTACGATGCTCATCCAGATCAAATGGGCAGGGGTGGAGATTGAACCAGGATCCTGAGTCTCTGCAGCGCAAGCTTTCGCTCCACGTGCTCCGAGTTGGTGTGCGCTAGCAGTCGGCCACCGATCCCCAACGCAAAGGCAACGCAACGCACTACTGTTGTAAACTCATAATTCGCTTACGAATGAAATGCGCAATTCCCCTACAGGCTTTCATTCCACGTGAGTGGCATCAGAAACTGCTAAAGGCAGCCCATAAATACTGTCTGTGTAAAAACAATCCTAGCAGCAATAAGTTGCTATTATATTGCTCAATATATGAGCACCTTCATGAACAGTCTTGGCAGTCTACATGAAGCCAGGACTTCAGCAGAGAAGACTGACATTCTGTGTCGTCTCAGGTCACTCAATCAGGATGGCGAAAGTGAATGCCAACGTCTAATTGGGAAAAGCTGCAGTAAGTATAAAGACGAAAACACAGATTAGAATATATGATAAAAAATATCATGGACCAACTTGAAAAAAAGTGCACAAAAAGACAAGGACAAAAGGGACAGGAACACGTAGGACGCAGACTGGGACAATGGCAACTCGATCTATTGAACACAAAAGAAAATAAATAAGAGGATGAGAGAAGTCAGAAAGGCTGTGCTCGGAGAATGTGAGCTCAGTAATG
>JABSTQ010008873.1:0-22608 GCA_013358835.2 Ixodes persulcatus
CTCGAAGAATCGGAGAAGAAGGTTCGAGCGCAGCGCGCTCGCGGCGAGAATGAACACGCACTTTCTAGAACAACAAAAGCAGAGATAAACGATGGAAGTTATGTCCGGAGCAAGAATAAAGAAGAACCTTCTGCAAGTCCGTGACCCTGCGCGCGGCAATATGTTGCAAGATAACTTATGATTTTCTATATGGATGGCTACACATACAAAACAGATATTTCACGATTTAGTCTGCACAGGCCCATTAATAATAAGCTGGTATGCCATTCATAAAACATTGGTAAAATTTATGACAAGTTTATTCAACCCTCCAAAATGTTGTTTTTCAGGGACTGTTTAGACAGCACTTGACACCTCAAAACAAAATAAAGTTTGTTCAACCAGAAAAAAAAAAGTTGTTTGTTTGGGACTGTTAAGGAGGGACTCATGAGTAATAGAAACGGGCATTGTGCTGCAGTTTCTAAGCAACTTGCGTAAACACTGCGATATAAAGCCATGCCGCCACATCACAGCGTCCCTGCAAATTAATATTGAAACTGCCTCGCGGCGCCCGTTTTTGCCGCTCATGTGTCCTCTGCTTCAGAGACGTCTGTAGAGATAGATTAAACATTCAAAAGGCAAATAAGGAGGCGCCTTTGGTTTAATGTAGGCTGACCGTGTTCCAGAGCCTTTTCACAAATTCGTATGGGGCCAACCAGCAACCGCGCATCATATCCTGGCAGCGTTTGTGAGAAACAAAATTAATGAGTTCGTCGGAGTAACTCTCGGTGACTGGGGTGCAGTGATGTTTTGATCATGGTCATGCAAAATCACGGTGGAAAATATAGCAAATATAAAAAAACGTGCGTGACCAGCTGAACGATTGCATAATCCGTACACCAGGCGTCGAAGCGGTCAGACTCCATTTGAGCATAACAGAAATGAAGCGGCACATTCGCCTCTTACATCTTCTTGCATAACCATAATCGAAACATTGCGTGCACCATATTTCCAACCATGGAGAGCTACTACATTTAACTCTGATGCACTTATCACAACAGTTTCTCGATACCATGGCTAGGGGATTATTTTCAGCTTCTGGTTGGCCAAGAGAGATTGTCGAGCCCTCTATCTGCGTCTGATGTGGGCCTTGGCTCTGCTTGCTCCTTTCATATACCAAGATATATATGTACGGCTCTGCTCTGCTTTAGCTCTGTTGAGCGCGCTGTTACTGAGCACCAGTGCACCGCAGGAAAGCAACACCTGTGAAAGCAAGCTCGACAGGAGCTGCTTCTCCGCAGTGCACTGGTGCTCGGAAAGGGCGCTCAACGGGGCCGCCTGAACAAAAAGTCTAAATTACACGAAAACGTCGTTCAAATTACGCGGCTTATGAATACATTGAAAACGTGGTGGCACAACACAAGTTTTAGAATTTGTTTGACTTAACCAGAGGTATTAAATCTGAGAGTTTGAATTATTGCGAGCCTACTGTATACTATAAAGGATATATGACTCACTTGATTGTGCTTAATATCACTGAACGGTTATGCAAATTTTATTTTGATAGTTTTATTTCTCAAGCACTTGTTGTGTTGGGAATTCAAGTCAATAAAAATGTTTACTTTGGTTCAATTTATGGGAAGTTTGTTTCATATATCATGTGCTAGGTAAGGTAAGTTAAGGAACTGGGCTAGGTGGTAAACACGTTGCTTGCTGATGTTAACCATGTATGCCGTATAGTTTGTTGTGATTGTGTATTGATTTCAAATCCTCTTCTGCTCTTTATTTCAGGCTGCCCTTACATGCACCATGAAGATAATGAAGAGGCCTTCAATTGAAGGACAACTATAAGCACATGCATGGAGGGGCATCTAGATGGCAAGCACAAGGACAACTGTAATCTAAAATTTCTCCCAACTTAAAGCAAGGCATGCCTTCTTCCAATAAAGGCATTGTGTCGAAACTTCTTAATTGGTTCGTTTGTTCAGCTACCATCTCAAAGAACATCTGATCTCACACACCCAAAATCCTGGCAATGAGTATTGAGGTTGTGTGCACTTTTTCATGTTGAACTCGTTGTTTTGTCTAAGGATAAAAAATATACAAGTTAGTATATTGAATGAACTCTCCATACAAATCCGTACCTAAAAAGATTCACGTGACTTCGGCTTGCTTGAACATGGAAGCTGTTCGCACTAAATAACGGAGCACAAGACCTCTCTGTCTTCTTGAAGCCCATAGCTACGAGCCATCCGCATCAATCCTGCACCTCCAATACGTCAGGTGACACACCTGGCAAAGATATGGCCCCTCCAGGGGAGTCTCCTGTTGTATCGGAGGTGCGAGTGGTACGAATGGCTCGTACCTTTGGCCTTATATAAGGCCGAAAGGTATAGTGCTTTGTTATTTAGTGCCGACAGCTTTCATAATTCCTACGGATAGCCCTCCGTAGTGGGCTACAGACATTCCGCCATTTTACGAAATTATGTGCCTTGTTTTTACAGACTGTCCAGTTTCTAGAGTACAGGAAACCTTGCCGGCAATATAAAACCTGCAACTTTTACCAATCAAATGGAAAAACAGATAACTGTCTGTAATGTAAAATACGGACGTTCCGTCATTTTACAAAATTATATGCCTCGTTTTTAACAGACGGTTCAGTTTCTAGATTAAAGGAAACCATGCTGGCACTATCGAACCCGCAACTTTTACCCACAAAATTTAGTGAAAGGTTTCTACAGTGGCTCCCATACCCCTTGTCGTAGTCGAACATGGTCAGACATCCCCGATTCCCCCTAAAATGAAGCGTCCGTTCCATTAAAAATTAAGAGTTTCACATTTGATGTTGTAGTCATTCGCATTATTACGTGTTTAAACAATAGACATTTAAATCCCAAAATGGTTTAACGATAGCGGCCACAAATCATTTTCAATGACGGCTGTAAAACGGTCACGAAAGACGGCCGAAAAACGGTTGACGATATTGGTCTCAAACCTTTCCCCCGGATCGGGTCAATTTATTGGACCGACCTGGAGCCGGGTTGCAGATCATTATGGGACCGTTATTTTTTAAAAATTTGACCGATATTTGTCCGTTATTTGTTCAATATTTTCGTTCTGCCTGTGTTCCTTGCCTGGCCTGTGAAGGGTGGTTAAGTCGAAGGCTGCCAAGTCAACGTGTGGCATGGAAACTTGCGGCTCAGCTTGGCTTTGTTCACAGCATACGCTACTGTGATATTTTCAGTGATGAGCACAAACTTGTAGCCATGCAGGTACAGACTGCATTTTTGGGTCACAGCCCAATGTACAGAGCGCGACACTGTTAGCGCGAACAAGCGATCGCCGGGTTTTCCAGTTTTCCTCTTTGAAACCAAGGGATGTCATCCAAGTTATTATTGCCACGGAAAGAGCTCATTTAGTTTTCTATTGTAAGCGATAAAAGTTCGTGTTCGCTAATACTATTTAGAAGTAAAACGCAAAAATGCGCCGATGTCGTGTTCGCGCTAACAGTGTCGCGATGTGTACAGCAGTACATTCGAGCTCATTGATGTGGTACCTCTTTTCTGTGTCCGAGCAATCTGCTGGCATATTCGATGAAACATCTTTTGCCGTTCTCGTGTTGCGAGAGGCAGGCTCAAAGACCTTCATGCGACGCATCCGTCTCAACATACGTCTAACATTCTTACTTGAAGAAGGACAGAACTGGCCGCGGAGTGATCTTCAACTGGAGTGACTCGAAGGATTCGTGCTTAGTTTTGTCGAGGAGAAGCTGAAGTGCTTGAGTGGGCGTTTCTTTGTTGTTTTTTTTTTTTTTTTTGCTCATGGTATTCTTCAGAAGTTCAGTAAGCGGTCTTGCAATCACTGCGAATTTCTCATTATGTTTGCGAAACGTGTTCGCAAATCCAAGGAAGCTGCGAATTTCATATGGACATCAGTGTAGCATAGCGAGATACAGCAGTTGTGCAATCAGGGTCTGGCTGTATGCCTTCTGTTGTCAACGCTCTTCCGAGGAGCGTGATAGTTGGCGAGGCGAAGAGACACCTGGTCGGCGAGAGTGTGAAACCCATGCTTCGTGTAGCCTTGAAGATCTCGCGGAGGCATTTAATCTGGGGTCTTCGAAATTGTTGTGTGCGCAGGCAATGTCATCGATGTAGGTGTAGGGATCACCTAGTTTGCGAAGGTACGAATATGAGAATTTGATGACTCTTTTCATGGCCATCGGTACGTCCTTTAGCCCAAAAGGCATTCGTAGAAACTCTTTGTGGTGGTCTTGGATGAAGAAGGCTGTTTTGTGCGCGTCGTCTTTTTTCACTTTGATTGTGAAGAATGCACTCTTGATATTCATGTTATACATGAAACGAGAACCTGCAATTGCATGAAACGCATCTTCCATGCAGCTCGCTATGTCGACTGCTCCATGTTGGGTAAAACAATCTTAATACATCAAATTGAGTGACGGCTGACACTAGTATAAGTATTCGTTCTATGCAACAATAAATGGCGACACTTGCTCACAGCAGCAATATCATTTAGAAGCTGGCAGACACGGCAAATATTGCCGTCATGTAGCCGTCATGTAGCCAGGATGCAGCAATATTTTTGCTAGATGGCAGAAACATAAAATGTGGCCGTCATGTAGCGGGGATGCAACAATAACTTTTGGAAGCTGGCAGAAATGGCAAATTTTGCCATCATGTATCCGTCATGTAGCCGTCATGTATCCGCAATGCAGCATTATCTTTTGAAAGCTGGCACAAACGGCCAATGTGGCCATCATGTAGCCGGGATGCCGCGATATTGGTTGGGCGCTGAAGAAATGGCCAATGTTGCCGTCATGTAGCCAGCATAATAAAATTCTGGCTCTAGACTGGTCAAGCTGGGCCCATATGGGGCCATCTTAACCATGCTGAGACCAATGTTGGCACAATATCTTCTGCTGCCTGGGAACTGTTGTGTTTGTGTTTACCGTGTGCAGCAATGGATTCGGTACACGCTATGCTTGACTTGATACTTGACACGGAAGTTATCCGTGCCAAGTATCGGTCCAGCGTATGCTGAAATTGATTTAGACTAGCGTGCATCTGAAATCAAATTAGCCCACACAAATAAAACACATAGTAAACACTCGCATTTTTCTTTATTGGTACTTGCAACAGGACTCATTCTTTCATCTCTGTCGTGCAGAATTTCGTCAGCAGTGTTCCTTTCGCAGGGGAAGTTACGAAGGATGTTACGGCATATACGTGGAAGAACTGTGCCCCTGGTCTCTCTCTAACAAAGCCACCTGGATGAGCAAACCCTTCAATGGTATCCTGTATATATTATATATAGTTGCCAAAGAACGCCCGCCCCCGAGAGGTCGACCATTCCCTTTTTCTGGCTAAATATCTGCAACCAATAAGTACCGAAACATCGCCCACCCCCCGAATTCTTTTGGACGTCACGCAATATGTCCGACGGTAATCGCATCAACTGTGAAATTTTCTGTACCGGCACGTCAGACAAGGGAGTTTACAGCGGATTCCCGCGTTTTTGTCTGCGATAAGCGTGTGCGATTTCCATTCCACGCAAGTTGGTCGTGCGTTTACTATATTGCATCATGAAATATGATTTTTCCGCGTTCGCGATCAGCGGTATTTGTTCCCGTAACATACGAGTTTGTAGCGGATTCCTGCATTTTGTCCTCGATCTGCGCGTGCGATATCGATTCCTGTGACAAGCAAGTTTGTAGCAGGTTCCCGCATGTTTATCGCATCGTAAAACGCGAATTTGCAGTGTCCGCGATCTGCGGTATCAGTTTCCGCGTCACGTAGTTCGTAGACGGTTTATGATAAAGTTTTGCTGTGGCGTCCCCAAAGGTAGCCCACTGTAGTATTCTGAGTTTAGTCAAGTTTAGCGGTCGTACGGGCACGTTTGAAAGAGAGAAGCGCGTGCCCCACTCGCTGTGGCGCGGGCTTAGGTCGTGCATGCTACTACCGGTTCGAAACAGTTGGCCCTGGGATTTTTATTAAACAAGTCAGAGAGTCACCGGTGTCCTTCCTCGCCCTCGGTGGGGCCCGCGAGGTCGCGGGCCCCCGCCGTTACTGGGTCGTCTTCGCTGCAGCAGCGGCTGCAGCAGCGGCTGCCACTCCTTTCCCGACGTGACAAGGCAAGACATCGACACCACCATATTCAAGACAATCCACGAAGCCCTGCGCCGGTACCCAACAGCACCTCTTGAACCGCCATCTCACTACCAACACCGGCCTCCTCCTTTAAAATACGGTACCCACCCCATATTTTTCACCATTTATCTCTTCAATTTGGGTGGGCGTTTTTTCGGAATTTTACGGTTTATATAAATAATGTGATTGTAGATTTTAAAATTAATCCCTACATCTTCCATTAAAAAAAAGTCGTTGGGCCTTTCATTTAGGGATTTGTTGGCCGTCGTTATAATATTTATTTCCCCCAAACAGACAGACATCTGTCTAATGTTTACATTCAAATCTTAAGTCTCCACCCTCCAGTGGTGCTGCTTTTTTTAAATCTTTTTAGTACTACAGGGCATTAACAACTCTTGTTCACCACTACCAGTGGTTAACTACAAGGAAAGTAAACGGGATGGGAGCAACACCAGTGACCCAAATTATTTAAGTTAACTTAATGGCTCTGATTTTCCTAACTACTACTGCCATCAGTTTTCTTCCTGCGAAACCCAGCTAGCTATAGTAATATCCCAAGAGATGCCCCACCCCCGATAGATGACCCGCCCCTATTTTTGGTATGATTTTTTTTTAAACACAGATAGCCCAATTTTATTAATTGCAGGGCCCTGGCCAGTGGTGACCTCGGCAGAAATTGTGTTACTTAACCACGACAAAAGATTTTATTTACTTATTTACACTGTACCTACATCGCTTTGAGGGCATTATATTAGCAGGGGCAGGAAAGAACACACATACATCAAAAACAGAAAGTGATCACTTGTCCGCACAGATTAGATATACAGCCGAGAAAAAAATACACTGTTGTCCAAGGTGCTCACCACATCATCAGGCAGCAAGTTCCACTCTCTAATTGTCTTTACAAAAAAATAATGACAGATGATCTTTGAGGAGTACTCAAAAACGTTTCTAGAGTTATCACACCTAGCTGAAACATACGTTGGCCCCAAAAGATACTCATTCTTATTAATACCAGTATCATTATAATAGATGCGATGAAAAAACTTCTTTCCTAATATTTGCCTTCGAATGCTCAAGGGCTCCCATCCCAGCATGTTTTAACCTCTGTCTTACTAGAGTATGGATCGTAGGTGTTACTAACAAATCGCGCTGCTTGATTTTGATGTTTCTCTAATCTGTCGATCAGATACTGCTGGTAGGGATCCCATATAACGCACGCATAATCAAGCATTGCCCTTACGTGCAAGAAGTAAAACGTGTCTTTTACGTCTCGGGACGCGTGTTCGAAATTTCTACGGATAAAAAACAACATTTTACTGGCCTTACTAATTGTGTAGTCAATATGTTTATTTCATTTAAGTGATTGGTAAAAATAAACGCCAAGATATTTACATTCAGAGACATTACCGATTGTAAGATGTTTGACAGTATAATTTGTAAAAACATTTAGAGACGTTCCTAGCAAAATTAACGAGGTTACATTTTCCAATATTTAGGCTCATGTTCTATTGATTACACCAGTATGCTACCTTATCTAGATCGCTCTCTAGGATCCCGATGTCTCTCGTCGAATTTATTTCCCTGTAAATAACGCAATCATCAGCAAAGTGTTAGTATCGACTGAATATTTTGTACAATGTCGTTAACGTAAAATAAAAACAGTAGCGGTTCAAGAACACTACCCTGGGGGACCCCTGAAGTCACGGAAACAGACTGAGGATTTTCTTCCATTTAAGACAACACATTGCTCACGGTCACTTAAGTAATTTCGTATACAATTTAGTACCTTACTTTTATATTTATAGAGGCTAGTTTTATCAGTAGAAGGTTGTGTGGTACCGTGTCAAAAGCTTTGCTGAAATCTAGAAAGACTGCGTCTACTTGCGTATTTTTGTCATTTGCTTTTAATAGGTAATGCTGGAACTCTGCAAACTGCGTGTTGCATGAAAATCCACTCCGGAAGCCATGCTGGGATGGAGCAAAAAAGTTAATGCTATCAAGATATTTGAACATTGCGCTATATAAAATATGCTTAAAAAGCTTAGAGCAAACTGACGTTAGTGATATAGGCCTATAATTTTCTACAAGTTTCTTATCTCCGGATTTAAAAACAGGAATCACATTCGCCGTTTTCCAATCAATTGGGACCAACCCTGTCTCAAGTATCGTTTTAAATATAATAGACAAGTACTGTGATACAATCTCGGAACACTTAATGAGAATAACAGGTGATATACCATCAGGGCCAGCAGCCTTGGACTGATCTAGGCCACGCAAAAAAGAGGCAATACCCTGAACATCAATATCAATATCCGCCATGATGCCAGTAAAACAACTATTCGGTGACTCCACCACACACCCAGAGAATCTCGGAGAAAAAACGATTTAAAGTAGGAATTGAAGCATTCTGCCTTCTCCACATTTTCCTTTAACATTTGGCCGTCAACATTAAGAACTGGGATAGAAATATCGTCTTTCCTGCATGTCTTCCCATATTTCCAGAATACCTTTGGGTTTTGTTTAAGATCGCAGTTTAGCCTGGTAAAAAATGACTGCTTAGCTAACTTTATTGTTACTTTTAATTGATTATTAATACATTTTAACCCTTGCAAATTAAGGACAGAGTTAACTTTACAACGTTTTTTGTAAGCCCGCCTTGCTTTCCTCAGTAGTTTCCGTATTTCGGCATTAAAACACGGTTTTTGTTTACGCTTTGCCGCAAAGTTCTTGAAGGTACAAAAGCCTCAACTAATTCGAATATTTTATTGCAAAACAAAATCCAAATCTCCTCTGTTGTACAAGACTCAGATAAACATGAAAAAGTAAGAATATATGTCTGTAATGCATTATTGCTGGCGTCAAAATTACCCTTTTCATAGATGAGTACTCTGCGTGGCTCGTGTTTCTCTTCAGATACGCCTGATACATTCAACTCGGTAACAACAACATCGTGATCACTTATTCCCGGATATACGTGGGCGCTAGAAACAATATTTGGGTAATTGCATAAGACGAGATCTAAAACTTCCGTCTGTCGAGTCGGCTCCATGACATACTGAATCAGACCAAATGTATCTATCAATTCTGTGAACATAGCATAAACACACGATTTGCTTCTTGCCGTCGTCCCAGTTAACCACGAAAAGTCTGGCAAGTTAAAATCGCCTCCCAGAAAGACGGTGTCTGGTATCACTGATAACATATCTGAGAGTAAAGAAATGTCTGTTTCATTTCCGTCTGGTGGATGGTAGATAGCTCCAAACACCACAGTGTTCCCTTTCGAAAAACGAGCGCGACACCACAACGACTCAGAGTCATTCTCAAATTCAACTGCACAGCTACTCCACCAAGATGAAACCAGCAAAAAGACTCCTCCCCCGTGTCGATGTCTGTCTTTACGGTATGCCGTAAATCCCGGCGGAAAAACCTCAGTGTCAAAGACCGTATCGTCCAACCAAGATTCGGTCCCATAACAATCTATGGATTCAAAGTCATTATTAAAGATGCAAACTCATCAACTTTATTCATGATGCTACGGCAGTTCACACCCAAAACCGTAGGTTTCTCTGGCATATCAACAATGTCATCTCTCCTTGGTCTGTTGATAGGAGGTAGGTGTCGTCATTCAGCTACGATCTAGGAATTAGTCGGACGATACAGGACTGGTTGACACGTGTCCCTGTCCCAGATAAACGTCTGCCCATTTATTTCTAACTTATCATAGTTCAAACAGACCCGGTTTTCTTTATTTTGCCATTTCTCTTTTGCGTGGTTCAAGAGTTGCCGCCGTTTTTCTTTTACTAGGGGACTGAAGTCTTCCGAGACGCTGATCGGGATATTTTTAAACCTAAATGCATTTCGCCTCACATTTTCTCTGGCTTTCCAGCTAGCTAAATGCGCAACGATAGGCCGATTTTTTTCATCTTTAAATGCTCCCACGCGGTGGGCTCTTTCAATCTCAACATTCTCGATAGATAACGTTTCTCTACAGATGTCCCTTATTAGTTTCTCAGATTCTTCCCATGTCTCATTTCTGGAGTTTCCGGGAACACCATAAAATACTAGGTTTGATCGTCGACTTCTATTTTCAAGGTCGTCTAATTTGGCTTCAAGTTTAAACTCACTTTCTTCAACATGTGCCACGCGTCTTTCTAGTACCTTTGTCTTTGAAATTACGCCATCAATCTTATTCTCAAGATCAGCTTGCCTTTTTTCTATGCCTGTTAGCTTTGCCAAAACAGTTGCTTGTCCAGACTGCAATTCTAAGAGTATGCTTTCAATTTTTCCCAACTGTTCAGCTTCAGCCTTAGACATGGGACCGGGGTTTGATTCCAGCCTTAGACAGGAGTCGAAGAACAGGAATGTTAACCCATCAATCACCCCGACACCAAAAAGATAAGAACACCAGTTCAGCATGCGTTTGTTGATAGGGCACGACACTCTCACAAGCAGTAGATTTCTTGATCAATAGCATTTAGAGCATTTCAAGTAACCAACCTGATACATGAATCAATGTGAGTACGCGCCGAAAAGAGTGCCGTGCCCCAGTGGTGCCGGACAAGGTAGCTCCATTTTGTGGCTGTGGTGGGGCGTATACGGAAGTGTCCCTTGGAGCCTAGCTATCTGCCGGTCTTCAAGGAAACCCAGAAACATTTCTGTAGCCTCCACTGGCTTGATTGGGCTGCCGGTTGACATTGTCGCAAATCCGGATAGTGGCGTCCATGGCTCCGAGATGGGAAACGCCGCCGCCCCGTCGAAGTTCGCCGCGACAGCAAGGATCCCGGCGAGCACCTGATACATGAAGCAACGTGAGTACGGGCCGAAAAGCGTGCCGTGCCCCAGTGGTGCCGGACGAGGTAGCTCCCTTTTGTGGCTGTGGTGGGGCGGATCCGGAAGTGTCCCTCGGAGCCTTGCCATCTGCCAGTCTACAAGGAAACCCAGAAAAGTTTCTGTAGCCTCCGCTGGCTCGAATGGGCTGCCGGTTGACATTGTCGCATATCCGGATAGTGGCGTCTATGGCTCCGACATGGGAAACGCCGCCGCCCCGTCGAAGTTCGTCACGACAGCAAGGATCCCGGCGAGCACCTGATACATGAAGCAACGTGAGTACGGGCCGAAAAAAGTTCCTTGCCATGATAGGCGCACTTTGCTGACTGGGGACATTCATGTATGGTTTATCAACCATCCCTGTGATTAGAAGTTTCGCGGGTCGCAAAATCTAAAACTAGCATATTTTAAAACTTTTTTATCGCACACAGAAATTGAGTCTAAGCCTTATTTTCAACTGGTTTACTTTCAATTTTAGGTCGGCTATCTCTTGGGGTATTACGGTACTGTCTTTTCAAAGAATCAAAAGAAACAAACCTCCCACCCCCCAAAAAAAAAACTGTTATAAAAAAATATATAGGCCTTTAAAAGCTTAATTTTTATTAGGAGACCCCAAGGGCACAGGAGGTGTCAGGGGCACCTGTGGGCACTTTTCAGCTTTCGAAGGTCGATGCTTCTCACTAAAGATGTTGGAGAGATGAAAGCGGGCTTTGCCGATCCGGTTGTCATCGGGCACCGTGGTCTTACTCTTCTTCACATAACGAGATACGCCAACTGCGAAAATAGAAGAGGCAATCTCATCAACCACAGGAAATGCTAATTTTTTTTTAATTATATTTTTGAACAACTGACTCAAAATGACAGAATGTTTTTTCACTGAATAAATAAAAGGACCAAAAAACAGAAAGAATGACTAACGATAGCAGGGTATCTATGGAGGCTTGTCAAAATTACAGAGAGCTCTATTTTTAGCCTAGTGATTATTTTCTGGATGCAGAATTGTAGATTCTAAGCGACATAAGAAATCTGCATTATATCGAATGCATGATGGGCAGGGCTTCATTTCCAGATACGCCCCGATACTTCCGAATTTTCGAAACCCGAATGGCTTTTATGGAGCTCAGGTTAATCCCAACTTTCTTTTAAAAGCCCGCCTAGCTGGCAGGTGAAAACCAGTTAAAGGAATGAAATTTATGATACATTCGGATCCATTTCAGATGTACCTTATGGTCCCCAGAAAAAAAAAAGAAAAAAGAAGAAGAAACAAGAAACCTAATGATGGTCATCGTTGACTTCTGTTGTACTTGTTGTAAATTGCCGGAGCATTAGAAATAAAGTGGGCGAGTTGGCTGGCCTGATCAGTTATTATGTGCTGATGTCGTTATCGGAATGGAGTCTTGGCTGGACGCAACGATAATGGACAATGAAGTATTTCCTCGTTCTTTCAAATAGTACCGTCATGATAGAATGACGCACGGTGGCGGAGTTTTTATTTTAGTGAGGGGTTCATTAAATAGCTGTGAACTTCGTGTTGATAGCAACTAAACTGAATCTGTGTGGTGCCGTGTCATACATTTTGATGGTTCCAGATTTGTGGTTGCTCCTTTTATTGGCCAACTGCTTCTGATTTGAGCGTTATGCGGCAGCTGCGCAAGATTGTTTGTTCTTTTTCTGCCGAGTGCACTCTTCTTGGAGGTGATTTTAATTTACCGGATTCCACATGTAGTGATGGTAGATGTGCTTTACGCTCTAATAGCGGTAAATACTCTGAGATGAAAACTATGTCGGATACACTTGGCTTTTCTCAATATGTCGTTCAGCCGACACGCGGTTCTAACCTTCTTGATTTGTTGTTTTGCAACACTTCTGATGTTGTGTCAAATGTATGCGTCATACCTGGCATCAGTGATCGTCATGCCGTCGTTGCCAATTTGGCCACAACTACTAATCGAGTAAAAATTAACGAGTCAAGGAAAGTTTTTTTTTTTTTGACAAAGGGGATTATGCGACGATCTCAATGAATCTTGAGAACAGTTTTTTGTCTTTTGAATGTATTGCACACGACATAAGCGTTAATAATTTGTGGCTAACGTTTAAGGAAAGAATTTTTACTCTCATGGACGCTCATGTACCTAGTAAATTAAGCAGAAAACTGAAAAAGATAGAGAAACTATGGATTACTGGTGAGCTAATTTGCATGATACGTAGACGACAGAGAACCTTTACAAAGAACTGCAAAAATAAATCTGAGGATAACTTTTGGAAACTGCAGGACCTAACGTCACAATATAAAAAAAAATTGAGAGAATGCCAAAGAACGTTCTTTCAAGGTTTAACTTTAGACCTGCAAAGTAACAACAAGAAGACGTTTTGGAAATTCATCCCCTTCAGCAGCGGTGTCCACAATTCTACACGCAACCTTTGAATGCCCGCAGAAAGCATAATTTGCTTTCCGCAGCCTTGAAGCGCGGCGTCTACGTTTGTACACGAATGCCCAGTGGATCGGTGGCGCCCTCTCGTATTTGCGCCGCAAAGTAGAAACACGAACCTTCGTTCAAAATAGACGTCTCCGCATTTTACTGATCCGCGGGTAAGCACCCTTTATTTTCTCGTAATACATACGGGTAAATGAACTGTACAGGCGCAATTTTTATACCATGATTAAGTTTAAAGCCTAGGGTCTACGCACATATACATTTCTTTGCAAGACAACGCGAGGAAAGTGCTTTAGTGACCTCCGATAATCTTGCGTGCACAATTGGGCACGTGGAGCTTCAAAGCCTGCATCCCCCGTTAAGTCTTTCGATGAGGTCTTACGGGTTTTGTTAAAGTTTTCTGTGGTTCAGGATGGTATCACATATAAAGTTATCCCGTTATAGGCCTGAGAGATCATTCCAGCCGCCGCGAAAGAGCGACAGTGACATCGGCACAAGCACTTCTGTCTAAAATTGCCGACGGAAACATCTCAGATGGAGACTTTTCAGACGATGAAGCTGATGACAGCATTGCAATCGTGGTGAATATTACTTTTACTGGTTATTTGGATCAATAGTTGTATTGTTTAATTAATTCCGGGCTCTTTGGTATTAATTTCCACTTCAGCCTCAAGCAAATGAGGACTCGGCGACTGATCGTGCCGCCAGTAGCGAAGGGGAAGAGGAAAGTGAAGCACCTCCACCTAAAAAGAAAAAAAAAATCTGTGTGAAATTGGTTTCAAAGGATTTCGAACCGACAAACACTGATTGCTCCCACATCCCTCAAGGCGGGTCAGCTCCATTAGAGCCACTTCAGTATTTCAGCAACTACTTCCCAGATAACATATTTAATGACCTCGCACGACTCACAAACATTTATTCGCTACAGCGGGACGGAGTTGAGCTCAATGTCACTCCCGAGGATTTAAAGGTGTTCGTCGGGATATTGTTGCGCATGGCAGTGCTAAAGTTTCCTCGGGTGCCAATGTACTGGCAGGAGGAGACAAGGATTACTTGTATTGCTGATGCCATGTCCTGCAAGAGATTTTTCAAGCTCAGAGCAGCATTGCATGTAACCGACTCCAATGCTCCCAGGGACCCCACTCCTGACAAGTTTTGGAAGGTAAAGCCAATTGTTGATGCAGTGAGAAACCGGTGTCTCCAGCTTGAACCTCTGGCCGACAGTTGTATCGACGAGCAGATGATACCATTTACCGGAAGAGTGGCTGCAAAGCAATTCATACGCAGCAAGCCCAACCCCGAGGGTGTGAAGGTGTTTGTTCGATGCAGTGCAAATGGGATGGCTCTCGATTTTGAGCTCTACCAAGGAAAAGGAACAGGCGTCAGTACAGACCATTCATACCCCGGTCTTGGCGGGTCCGTTGTAATGCGTTTAGTGGAGCGCCTTCCACAGGGGAAGAATGTGAGGTGCTACATGGACAACTACTTTTCATCACTGCCTCTTTTTCGTGAACTGAAAGCCCTCGGAATTTTGTCATCTGGAACAATCAGGTCCAACAGGCTCCAAGGATGTCCGCTAAAGAGTGACAAAGAGCTAAAGAAAGAAGGACGTGGAAGCTACGAATTCAAGGTGACAGAGGAAGAAGACGTGGTCATCGTCCGATGGCACGATAATGGACCAGTCAACATGATTTCAACGATTGTTGGACTGGGAAATCTGACTACAGTGAAGAGGTGGAGCGAAGCATTGAAAGAACATGTAGACATAGACTGCCCCGAAGTCATTGAGATGTTTAATCAGTCAATGGGGGTGTTGACAAACTTGATTTCTTGATGGCCTTGTACCTCGTCTACGAGGACAAGAAAGTGACCGGTCAGAGTGATTTCACACTTCATCGGTTTCGCCGTGTGCAACAGCTGGATTGAATACGTCCGGGATGCCAGGGCAGAAGCTCTCCCCAAAAAAGAGGTGAAGGACGTAATGGCGTTCCAGACAGACATCGCACGATGCTTGATCGCAAGCAACAAGAGCGAGCCAAGGAGGAGGGGACGGCCAAGCAGCGGCACATTAACACCTGCGAAGCAGGCACACAATGCCAAGCCAATGCCAACCAACTCCACAAGGCTTGATGGCACCAACCACTCGCCAATGCACATCAGTGCGAAATTCGCCCAGAGGTGCAAAAACCCAGGCTGCACCTCCAAGTCGCGCATTTGTTGTCGCAAGTGTAATGTCTTCCTTTGTCTGAGTGCAACAAATGTCTGTTATTATGAATTTCACAACAAAAAGTAGCGGATATTGGCTGCTGCACAGCAACAATAATTTAACAAGCTCTAGAGCGCAAAGTTAAAGTCTCAAGCAAATGTGTGTGCCTGATGAAACCCAAGCAGTAGTGTCCCCGTTAAGGCGCCGTGTCCACAAGTGTGCACGCGACTAATTTTTTTGTTCCTTGCAATAAATACGTTTTTTGATCATTGAAATGTTTTTTAGGTGAGAAACCAGAGTATAAATACATATGATTCACAATTTTCATGGTGAGAGTTTTGAATTCGCGTCTGAAGGGGTTATGAAACGGTGTGGTAAAGATTAGTTTGGGCCCCCCAGTCAAACGCAGCATGAAGGGTTTGTAGTAAGAAATTATTATAATAAAGCTAGATTATTTAATGATTTCTTTAAGTCAGTATTCCTTCCCGATGAAAATGTTTCCCTACAGATGATTAGCGACCAGTATGATGGCATGCCGCCGGTTGAGTTTTCCATTAATGGAATCAATAAATTGCTTGTTAATATTGATGAATCCAAAGCTACTGGTCCTGATGGTATCTCTCCTAGGGTGTTAAAGTATTGTTCGAGTGCAGTAGCCAAATATCTTTTTGTCATTTTTTCTAAGTCTATACAGGAGGGAAACCTACCTGATGATTGGAAAGTAGCCAATGTTGGGCCAGTTTTAAAGGGCGGATCGAAATGTAATGTTTCGACCTACAGGCCTATCTCACTTACACCAGTATGCTGTAAGATTATTGACCATGTTTTGTACTCGGTGTTAATGAAGCACCTTGTTTTGATCGACTTTTTGAGTCATCAACAGCATGACCTCCGCAAAGCGTTCTCGTGTACGACGCAGCTAATTGAGTTTTATCATGACATTGCCACAGTTATTGATAATAGAGGTCAAGTTGTTTGTATATTTTTACGTGTCAAGAAGGCGTTTGATACTGTCTTTCATTCGGCATTACTGCAGAAACTTGAACTACTAAATATTGATAATAATGTGATGAACTGGTTACGAGATTACCTATCTTCAAGGCTGCAAAAGGTTGTTGTAAATGGGGCATGTTCGGATTGTGTCTTAGTAACATCTGGCGTTTCACAGGGATCTGTGTTGGCACCGCTTCTCTTTCTCGTTTATATTACTGATATTTCCCGAGGAATTGAATCAAAAATACGTCTCTTTGCCGATGATTGTGCATTGTACAACGCAGTGTCTGGGAAAACGGATTCAAACAGCTTATGAGAAATGTTAAACGAAATGAATCATGGTGTAAAAACAATAAGATGACATTGAGTGCTAGCAACTGTGTTCATGTGTGCATCATAATAAAAAGGAATAAAAATAACTCATCAGTATTCCATTAACAATGAACAAATTAGAATGAAACCATATTATAAATATTTAGGTGTTATATTTGCCGAAGACGGAACATGAACAACGCAAGTGAACAGTGTCGTTTCCAGGGCAGGCAGGGCTCTAAGTTTTCTGCAACACAACCTTAAACATGTAAGCAAAGAGCTTAAGGAAGCAGCGTATAAAGCGTATGTTAGACCGATATTAGAGTATGCCTGTCATGTGTGGGATCCGTCTTAACAGAGTCGTATCAGTGCTGTTGAACGTATTCAATCTGTTGCTGCTCGGTTTGTCCTAGGAAGATACGATCGTTTCAGTAGCACAACTGAAATGAAAAAGGAACTGGGATGGGTGCATTTAAATGAACCTCGTAAAAGACTGTGCCTCAAACTGTTTTACTCAATTTAACACAACCAAACAGGAATTTGTGCTGCAAACTTTTTACATTCCCCATCTTACCGTTCTGCTCGTACAGACCATTGTTATAAGGCTCAGCCCTATTTATCGAGGACAAACATCTTGAAACACACATTTTTGCACGAACCATCGCAGAGTGGAATTCATTACCGGCGGAAGTGGTGCGCCGTGAGACTGTGGATCTTTTTTTAATGCCTTGTGCCCCCCTCAATAATGCCTTCATAGGCGCTGCGGGTTTCTCATGAATAAAGAATAAAGCCGATGCTACCAGCGCGAGCACCGGGCTTTTAGCGTCCCTGCCATGCACGCGTGCTCGTGCCAGACAGGCACTGGTGACGGTCATATGCTCGAGCTTTTAGCATCGGCTGCGTCTGGACTTAAGCTGGAACGAAGGATAGAAGAGAGTTTCACAAGGTTCTTTCAGTGTCGGTGTAGAAGTTTGTTTTTCTTTTGACATTTTTTATATTTATTCGTATGTATCTTTGTAGTAAGAGAAAGAAGAGCATGTGCTTACGCATGCCTCTGTGCGCGCGTGGAAATTCTAGTACACCTTTGGTTGTTAGTCGGCTTATGCCCTGTTTCCTTCTAGACTTTGAGTCCCGTATTTTTTGCGCTGTTTGTAATATTTATTTTTTATTATTTTTATTCAGAGGATACTACAGGCCACTGAAGGCCCAAGTAGGAGTGGGGTACCACATATGAATTCGCACATACAACAAAAAATAACACGACATTAAAAAGGTTTAAAATAATGAACTAGCAAATATACAGGAAATATATATATATATTTATTTTTAAAAGGGGGCGGGGAGAACACCAACCATCAAGCAGCATGTAGTGCAGTAATGCAGTAATAAAACTGATCCATTCAGATGCATTATGAAGGTTTATACAATCTTAAAGCCCATACGAAAAGGATGAACGTGCAGCAATACACAAAGCAACATTGTAATCATCAAGACGTTCGAGACCTTGAACAAAGTTGGTGTCAATAAATAGTTCGAAAGGTAAGCCGTTCCAGTCGCTAATAAAGGGAGGGAAAAAGCTAAACTTAATCATGTTAGTAGGCGCAAAAATGGGTTTTAGTGAAAACTGATGCCTGTGCCTCGTAGATCTTGACTCGAAAGGAGAAATATATTGCAATGGGTCTATGCGAGTCTGCCCTTGTTAGAGATGAAACTAGAATTTTAATCGTGCAAAGTTCCTTCTGGCCTGAAGGGTGCGTATTCTGTTTGCCTGTATATGTTGAGACGGGGATGTTGTTAGGATTAAACCGGCAGCGCAGCATACCTAATAATTTCCCTACCATACTGTATTTTAGTTTACGTGTTTTTTCAGTGGAACTTTGTAGCGCAACTTACCTTACAAGTTCTTTACTCATCAAGTTTCGTCGGAAACTCGTGGTGGTGTGAGCTCCCATCGCGTTGTTTTCTCTATGTATTTATGTTGGTTCCCTCGTTTTGCCAGGTGGTTTCTGCGTGATGATGTGAGGATTTGCATTGTCTGGTGACGACTGTTCAACGTTTCTGCGATTGGTTAATTCAAGCGTGCAGACGTAGTGCCCGTCATGATCGGAGGAAGGTTTTTGGGTGCCGCATCTTTCTTCGACAAGTTCCGTCGAAAACTCGCAGTGGTGTGAGGAGTTTTTCCGAGGTGGCGTGAAACTGCTGAGTATACTACATGCTCGAATGACACCAACGCTGCTCAGCCTCACCGGAATCCTTTTACTCTTTTGCTGGCGTTATTAAATAAAGGATGCCTATTCACACGTCCTCTTCAAAGAAGAGTTTAATTTTTCTTTAAATGTGGGGTTCATGCCGAGTCCCGTTGTCTGCCATCAGTGGCGTGTAAAATCAAATAAGCAATCCCAGGCAGCTCAGTTCTTTGGGTCAAGATTCGGACTATCTTGAAAAAAGAGAGTCATAATGGCCTATTTTTTTCTGACTGTAATCAATATTTGCGATGTCTTGAAAATATAGGGCCAGGCCTACTTTATCCTCTTCATTAGAAGCAATGCGGTGCATGGACTCAATTATATAACTTTAAGACCTCTTCCAATGGGTTGCCAATCAGCTTCACATTCTTCCTAAAGTTGGGTTCTTTGTAGCGCAAAATGGATATATTACATAGCACTTCAAAATTTTTCACTGCATTGTAACGTTCTCTTGTTTCGGCAAATATTTCGCACCAGAGTTGATATATTCAATAGTTCCTCCAATGAGGTACCAACGGCCTGCCCTTCTTGTCAAATTTCGGGCAGTAATTGGTACCCCATGGGATAACTTTCTTGCCAATTAAAACGAAATGCTCATTTGCTTATAATTTTTTTTTTTCTAATTTTGGGCACTTATTGACACGCCACTTGATAAATTGGATATCATTTCAAATAAAACACGAATAGGCTTTTTAATCTTGTTCAATATTAGGCAGTCATTGGTACCATACTGAAAAACAAATAGTTTCACTTCCAGTGAGTTTTCAGTGAGCTCCAAATGTAGTGAAATATTGTATATCACTGGAACCGTATATAAATCAAACGTATACAACTTCCACCGAAATCTTTATTGGCTTCCAATGATGCAAACCATTGGCTCCAATAGGATAAATTAGATACCACTTTTAATAAAGCGGAAGCGAGCTTCTGATGTTGTTGGATAAAAACATTAGAAGAACATTGGATAACATTTTAATTATTGTTTGTACAGGCTTTCAATGTTATTCAAAATATGGCAGTAATTGGGACCACATAGAATAAGTTGGATTTCCTTTCAACTTAAAGGGGCGACACAACAATATTTGTACTTTGTGCAAATACCACTTAGAACGGATCCCTGAAGGTAATGATCTATGAAACACGCGTTCGTTTTTCACCTCTCACAAAAAAAGTTCCAGAAAACAATTAAACAAAAACGAGCAGCGCTCACCCCTTCAACCCGCAGCCAAAACCAGCGGTCCGTGATCTGGAGCCGATTATGTGCCGATTATGTAGATCATAGTCAGTGCTGGGGTTGGCAAGGCACAGGACACGCGCTGAGTTCCAGACATTGTTATGGGTCGGCAATTGTCGTCATTGCAGAGATTGGACACGGGCCACTACCCGAATGCCTCTCGAGATAGTAATTATCACGAGCCTAAATCGAGTGCGCACTCAATGCTCGGGTCCAATCTAAAAACCATATTCAAATATCGTAATTGGGGTGTATTGCGATACCCCAGTTATGTCATCAAGTTTTGCATAGAAGAGATTGACTGAAAGCGATCGATTTTGTCCTTGAAATTACACCGCAACAAAGGAGTTCCTTTGCCAGTGGATTTGCGTGCGAGTATCTTTGAGTCTCCTAATCCCAGTGAGCTCGTGTAAAGTGAAAAACGTTCCGATTAAATATCGTTGCACCGCCCCATTAAGCGCCAATGGGTTTGCAATTTTCTCCAATACTGGGCAGTCGTTGGCACCCCACTGGATGAATTCGAAACCACTTCCAATAGAGTGCAAACCAGCTTGAAAAGTTGGCAAACATAAGGTAGTCATTCGCAACTCATTGAATAAAATGGATACTATATCACCGGAAGTTCTACAGGACTTCCAGGAATGCCAATTATAGGGCATTTTTTTGCATGACATCCGATAACATGGATACTCCTTTACGTAGCAGTCGCCGCCAAAATCGCTGTCAACAATTTCACTCACCCACTCGCGTGCATTTCTTCACCAGTTCAGAGTTCGTTTAAAATTTGGTTAAAAATTGTTATTCATTTTTTGGCCAACGACTTAAGTGCTGTCATTATAATATATCTGGAGTGAAAGACTGCGTAGCATTTCTCGAGAGATCGCTATTGACGAGTAATGTTTCAACTGCCTAGTATGTTTAATTGGGTGTCACTTGGGCCAGTCTTGTCCGCGAGTTACGGAAGCCTCCTTTGCAAGCATGGGACAAGCAAAGCGAAAAAAAATATTTTGTAAGACCTGTCGTACGCACAATTTGATAAGCGGGTCGCAAATTGCAGCGACCTTTTCGCAAAACACGCTGCTGGATGGTCAAAGAGTAGTATCAGCTCAACTTCAGCAGTTCCCGGAAAATGTTCACACTCCGTTTGTAATGAAGACAAGCGCAAACAACCTCCTGTTACTGCCAGCTAAGGTCGACGAACCACAAACTTTAAATCATACAGTAGAGAGACTAGAAGCTCACATGCTGGAAGTGGAAAGCAAAGCAGATGGGTTGTGAGTCAAGTTAAACTCCGTGCTAGGGTGCACGACTAAAATGAGTTGGAAGGCTAACATGATAAACAAGCGGAAACTGTGAATCACCAAGCAAAGACAATTGAGCTTATGTGAGAGGAATTCAATAACGAAAAGCAGTACAGTCGTCTCATTAACATGGAGATTCAGGTGCTGCCGATATTACCGGACGAAAATCTCAGACCACGAATAACCCATTCGGCAGCTAAACTGGGGCTGCCAAATTTTGATGTCAAAGATATTTTCATGTGGATTGGCTTCCCGCTAAAACAGGGTTGCTTCCAGTAGTATTTAAGAATTTCAGCAGGGAGAAAGTAAACGAATGCGATATAAGGTTGCGTGACGAGCCTTGTAATTTTCTCAATCTTCTATCATTTCAGAAACAATATTTTTTTAACGCGACTTAACAAAAAAATTTCCTTGCATTATTTTGGGTGGTCAGATAGAGGGCAAAACAATACATTTTCATTTGGGTAAAGAACGGAAAGATCTTCTAGAGGAAAAGCGTTGATCGTCGCTGTGGCGTATTATATGAATTGAAGATTTGGACACAATTGCGTAGGTGTTTTCTTGTGGAATGGTTTCAGTTCTTAAACTGTGAGTTGCTTAAAAAGAATTTCGAAGTACACTCGAGTGTTTTATTTAGTATGTTTTCTGCAATTTATAAAAAAGTATTAGAGAAATATGGGGATCAGTTTATGGAGGTAGTTTGTGACTTATACACGATCATGGATGCTTTATTTTCAGCGAAGACTAATTTTATTGTAGCACTGACCAATCGTTTTTCTATTCTTGGTTGTGATTGATATGCACTTACATGACCGTTTAGTATGGGAGAAATATATGTGTCTACTTCAAAGACATTCGATACTTCAGTCAGATTACAATAACAAAAACACATGATGAGTGTATAGGTC
>JABSTQ010008874.1:0-29621 GCA_013358835.2 Ixodes persulcatus
GCACATAGTCCTCTGTCAGGGCGATAGGTCATGGATTGCACAGTGGGTGGCGTTCCTTTCACATCACGAAAACGAGCACGCGGTTTTAGTTTAGTTAAGTTAATGGCCCGCTTGTCTTCATTTAGTTCCCCTGGTTTTTTCAACAAATGTAGGGTGGGGAAAAAGGGGGGAAGGGGAACCAGTTTGCCAAATGTCAACGTTTACATTTCGTAATTTATGCGATGCAAATTTCTACAAAACAGAAGCATATGTGAGGTGTTGCTGTATCTAAAGGAACTTGGCATCATGCATGTCTTTAAAACGACTTCTGTCACTAAAATGGTGGTGTGGGAAATAAAGGGAATTTTCGTCGCTCGACGCGGGAGAAACCGAAGTGGCAGTGCGGCAACACTGCGGGAGACACGGCGAGCGGCTGGGCGGGGCCTGCCGGATGTGCGTCATCGCTGACGCTGCAGGGAGTTTGCGCATCCGACGGCGGCAAGGAGCAGCAGACGGGGCTGGGCCGCCTTCCGGCTGAGGAGGGATGGCCGCCGTCATCCTTCTGTCGTCGGACCTCACCGAGGCGCCCAGCTGAACCAGGCTTCCTGATGAGGCACCGGACGCGGATGTCACCTGATGCCGGCCCCGACCTGATGCCGGTCCCGACCTGATGCCGGCCCCGACCTGATGCCGGCCCCGACCTGATGTCGGCCCCGACGTGTGCCTTCGAGTTCGGTGGCCGGCGTTCCCCTTGCCGCTGGTCTCCCACACCCATATTGAGAGTAACCATGGGCGGACCTTTGGGAGCGTCACCGTATCCGCTTCAATGGAGGTAAATCCACGACAAGTCAACGAGGTGCGAAGTGAGCCGAGCACAACCGCCGAGCATTTACGTCTACATGTCAGTGGCGCTCGCTACATTGAAAGAACTTACTGTCTGACACTTCGTTCGGCCGACATCGTGGAACTTCACTGAGTTTCGTTCGACGGCATCCGGAGTGCATCACCCCACTAGTGCATCGTGAACTCCGGTGCGTTAAACATTTACGGCGGCTGTTCCGGGGGCTGCCGGGGCCCCCGACTGAAGATCTTGTATTTGTAAGCGCGACTGGCACCCGTGTTGTCAGGTTTTTGTATTTTGGGGGTTTGAGAGCCGGCGTCCCTTTCTTTGTAAGGGGTGCCAAATGTTTTAAAGAGGGGGGATTGTGGGAGCCACTGGTTTCCCTCCTCCGAGAAGGCGTAGGCCGCGGACAAACAGCGCGAAGCCGTCTGACTTCGAGCCTGGACGCTCCGTATTGTGTCGGCGAGACTACGTCACCATGCTGGCTACTCTCTCGCACTCCTCCGTGCGTCTCCCCTTTACGGGGCACGAGTGAGATCGCGCGGGAGAGTTGGGCCTGCCCTCCTTTGAGTGGACGGCCGTCTGGTAGAGGAGTCCTGGATTGGACTCCGGGCGACGGGTCGAGTCGTGGTGTACGAACTCGTCCGACCGACGATGATTCGACACTAGCGTTTCCCCTGACAGTCGGCGTCCCCTCCCCCTAGTGGACGTCCGTCTGCTGAGAGCCCTGGCCCCGAACTCCTGCCACGACGGGTAGCGGAGTGAGCGCGGCCCACCGGCGATGATGCCGCACTCAATTACCTCTTTGGCTCTCAGGTCGGTGGCCCCTGCGGGCACTCTGTGTCCACGGCTCGCTTGACCGCAGTGTCTTGTTGGGGACCCCTGGTACTCAATAAACGCTGTTGGACATCGGGATCATCGTTGTTGGCCTGGCGTTGTTGAACCCGGCGCGGCTACCGCCCTCGCTGGTAGCCGTCGGCCGCGCGGTGGGACAGGCATCGGATTCTATTTGAGCACCGGTCCCCAGGCGTAAAGGTGCGTAATCACTGCCTTTTAACCCCACAGTCTTCAGCTTCTGGCCTCGATAAGATACATTCCCGGATGCTTACACACCTCCATCCCTCTACACTACTCTTTATTTTGAACCCTTCCAATCGTGTCTGGCAAGGGGGCAGGTTCCCACAGGCATGGAAGGTAGCTAAAGTCATACCACTTCTGAAATCCGGGAAGGATGCTTTTTCAGCATTTTCCCACCGCTCGATTGCCCTCACCAATTGTCTAAGCAAGACATTTGAACCTATCGTTAATGTAGTAGTCCCGAGTCGAGGGGCTTACTGAGGGTTTATTCCAATACCGTAGGTCGCATCACCAGCTGCCAGGATTCCTGCTCTCCGAAGAACGGAATTTACGTGCTCCCGTGTCCGAGCTGGTGCTCTGCTGACAAAGGCGACGATCGTCTTTTGCAGTCGCCAGATTTCCTTCCCTCTTAGGAAGGCTTGTAACGGTCCGGCTTGAGGCGGCTGCGGGTCGGATATATCCTACTGGAGCCTGGCTGCAGTGGAGACCCCGAAAGAACTTGTGTGTCAGTGGCCTCCTGCTGGTTGTAAACATGAGAAGGCCCTGGTACATCAATTGGGAAGATTGAAGTGTCGGGATCGTCATATGTCAACCTTGGTTTCAAGTGGTGTGCATGGACTCGACGGGTTTTGTGATCTTCATCTGAAAAGTCGTAGATGACGTTGCCTATTCTTCTCGTGACGACGCCTTTTATCCAGTGATGCTTGTGGATAGGATGTTTTACCCACACTTTCTGCTTGATTGTAAAGGTAGCGGTTCCCTCGTCTTTCTTTGCCGTTTTGGCATGGGTCGATACCGTGGAAGGCTTCAATAAGTCGAGAACCGTCCGGTAGGGCCTGCTCATGAGCAGTTGACATGGAGGTTTTCCTGTTGAGCTGTGGGGGTGCTCCACTACTTAACAAAGAAGTCTCGGATGGCTGCCTTCCTCTCTCTTCAGGAGGAACGTCGAAGAGCAAGCTTTAACTTCTTCACAAAAATCTCCGTCTGTCCGTTGGACTTGGGGTGATACGGCGGGGTAAAGAGATGAGTAATTCCACCGCTGTCCATGAATTCTTTAAATTACGAGCCGTTCAATTGTCGCCCATTATCGGTGACAAGTTGCTGTGGCAGGCCTTGACGAAAGAAAATCTCCTGCAAAGCGTCGATAGTATCTGCCGCTGTTATGAATTTCATCGGCATAACCTCGGGCCATTTGCTGAAGGCATCTATGACAATGAGATAACTCTGCTGATCTAGCTGTGCAAAGTTAGCATGAAGTTTCTGTCACGGTAGTTCTGGAGCTTCCCAGTGGTGAGGAGGAACGTGTGGTTTGCTATCGCAAACACTGCTGGAGGGCTCGCATTGCTGCGTCGTGCGCTCAATGTCTCTGTCGATGTGTGGCCATCAGACGTACGACCATGCCATCATCTTCATTTTTGTTTGTCCCACTTGTCCTTCATTAAGAAGGTCCTGTACTTGGTGCTGGAACTTGCGAGGAAACTACGGTTCGCGAATTCCATAGGATGCAACTGTTGAGGATGATTAATTCCGATCTCTGTCGTTGAAATGGCGTGAGGTCGGAATCCGTCACCTTTTGTGGCCAGCCCTGACTGATTTGCCGCTGTACTTGGAAGAGGACAGGATCTGACGCAGTTTCCGTGGCGATGTCCTTTGCCTTCACTGGTAACTTAGACAAACTCTGGGTGTGAAGCGCAAAGACATGTTGTGTATCACAGGAGATGGTGAAAGCTCCGCTTGCCAATTTTTTGTCGAAGTCCTCGTCGGGACCTTGTGCGAAACGCGAAAGTTCATCAGCGTTTCCGAAGTTTGCCATTGGCACGTAGTTAATTGTGTAGCTGTAGTTCAATTGTATGAGGGCCCAACGCTGGAGTCTGTTCGCCGATGTCACGGGGATTTCTTCACGGGGCCAAAGATGGTTGTCAGAGGTTTTTGCTCAGTATGGAGCACAAACGTGCCTCCCTAAAGGTACTGGTGAAACTTGCTGACTCCAAAGATGATGGTAAGTGCTTCCTTTTCTACTTGTGCTTAAGCAGACTGATAAATTTTGTGTCTTAGAAGCATGTGCTATGGAAGCTTCCTTGCCATTGATCTTGTGGTATATCACCGCGCCCACGCCTTGTGACCATGCATCCGCAGCGAAGTAAATTAGAAGATCAGGGTTGAAGTGGACCAGGGCCTCCGTAGCCGTCAGTTGTTGTTTGATGTTTTCAAACGCATCTACGCACTCGGAGCTTCATTGCCAGGCGGTGTCGTTTCTCATTAGCTTGTTCAGCGGCGCAGATTTGCCAGCAAGGTTCGGAAAGAACTTGCTATAATGTTGCACCTTGCTCAGGAAAGATCTTACCTGGCTGATGTTTTTGGGCTCTGGCATTTTCAGGATAGGCGAGACCTTTTCCATGGAAGGCGTGAAGCCGTCAGCGGAAACGACTTGCCCGAGGTATCAACCTTTTCTTGAAGAAAGGCGTATTGTTTTTTCTGTTGAGCGTGAAGCCGTATTCCTGTAGCCGCTGGAGCACGTGTTGAAGATTCCGGAGGTTTTCAGAATGATCTCTCCCGGTGACGGTGATGTCATCGAGGTAACAGGCAACGCCTTCGAGCCCTGCAGTTACCTGATCCATCGTGCGCTAGAACACTGCTGGTGCGGAGGCGACTCAAAAGGGCATCCGGCTGAATCGAAATAGGTATTTGTGCGTGTTGATCACGAGAGCCGTTCTTGCCTCTTCATCGAGTTCCAGCTGAAGATACGCTTCTGACATGTACAGCATCGTGAATTTGTTGCTTCCATTTAGTTTAGTGAAAAGTTCTTCTGAACGTGGCAGTGGGTACTGGGTTATGTCGAGCTGAGGATTCACGCTGACACTGAAGTCACCACAGACTCGAACCGATCCATCCGACTTTGGGACGACCACAATCGGAGTGGCCTATTGCGAGAAGTCCACGGGTGTGAGAACGTTGTTCTTGACTTGCTTGGCCAAATCCCTTTTTACTGCTTCTCGTGTAGCAAACGGTATTGGGTGGAGCTTGATGAACTTTGGTTTCGTGTCAGGTTTGAACTGAAGTTGGACCTTGAGTTTAGCGCAACAGCCCAAGCCGCCGAAGAACAAAATCGGAAATGTTGCCAACATTGTCTGAAGCGAGGCCTCGACTTCTAGTTCCACAGATCGAACAAACAATTTGTTTAGGTCGATCTTCAGCCTGTGGATCCACGTCCTTCCTAGCAGGAATTCACGTGTCGCTTGTCAGTCACAAATGATTCTAGCTCTTCGAAGCGTTTTCCAAGCGTGACCTGAAGCAAGCACAGGCACTGGACCGTGATTTTCTTCCGGTTGAAGCAGAAGACGTTGTAGTCGCATTTCTGCAATCTGGAGTTCCCTTTCTTCCGCCACGTGTCACGTCTAGAAGTGCCAGCTTAGATCCTGTGTCGACCTGCAACCTTACGGGTGTTCCTTGAGTGATGCAACTGACAAATTTGTCATCTGATTCTGAAGTGACGAATACGTTGGTGATCGTTTTAACCTTTTCCTTTTTTTTGACAGCTGTCCTGTAGCGCTCCGCCGAACGGCATACTTTTGCAATGTGGCCTCGTTTGCCGCACGCATTGCGCGAGTCAATCCGGTAGTGGCAGGAACTCTCCGAGTGGTTGGTGTTGCCGCATCGAAAACACTTGAAAGGTGCAGAAGGGAACGGCTTCACCTTTTCAATGAGCAGTGCAGCATTGGTCTCCCCTGTCTAGGCGCCGGGACTCTGCTCGGTGGTGAGGGTTGACTCGGCCAAGCGAAGTGCGACGTCCAGAGTGAGGTCCTTCTCGAGCACCAGACTTGCCTGGACGCACGTGTCACGGAGACCCACGATGAATGCCGTCAAAGGGGAGGAACTTCTGGCGTCGGCTTCAGATTCATAGTCGCAGTTAACGAGGATTGATCTAGGTAGTGTTATGAAGTCTTTGATGTTCTCATTTTCTTCCTGACGAGCCGAAAATAACTTCGCCTGTTGGAATTCTTTGAACTTCAAAGGTGCAAAATGTTCTTCGAGCTTTTTGAGCAGCTCCTGATATGGTGTCTCCAGAAAGCTCCGTGGCTGGATTAGGGAGCAGCTTGAATGTCTCTGGACCAATTGAAGCAATCAATAAGTTTCTCCTGTCCGCGTCAGCAGTGACTTTAGCGACGTCGAGACAAGCTTGAAACCTTATCTGATACAGCTTCCAGTTCTCCTTTTCGGCGTCAAGTGTTCCAGGACCATGGACGCGATGGGTCTGGTTCTCTACCATGCTCGCTGCCGCTCTGCCGTGCTCCCGCTGAGTCCGCTGTGGTCTTCACCTTTGTCGCCAGTGTAGTAGTCCCGAGTCGAGGGTCTTACAGAAGGTTTATTCCAATACAGTAGGTGGGAGGGGCATGACCAGCTGCCAGGATTCCAGCTCGCCAAAGTACGGAATTCACGAGCTCCCGTGTCCGAGCTCGTGCTTCGCTGACAAAGATGAAGATCGTCTTTTGCAATCCCCACAGTTAATAAAAGGCTCATGTACTTTTTAGAAAAAAAAAAACAGAACATTTGAGATAAGAATCAATGTGGGTTCCAGTCCTGCTGTTCCACAGTTGACCATTTGGTTCGTCTTGAAACTAAAATTCGTCAAGCGTTTGTTAATAAACAAAACTGCTTATCACTGTTTTTCGACTTGGAGAAGGCCACATGATAGAGCGTGGCGCTATGGAATTCTTTGCGACTTGCATGAAGTAGGGGTGCGGCAGAGGATGCTTGCTGCTATAAAAAGCTATCTGTCTGAACGAACCTTTCTGTTTTATGTTGGGTATGGCTCTTTCCTGAGATTCTGTTCAGGAGACCGGAGTTCCGCACGGCGCTGTCTTTAGTGTTTCTTTCTTTATAGTCCAGATGAACTTAATCGTCCGGTCCATACCTCCACCTGTGCCATATTCTCTTTATTTAGACAATCTTCAGATCTCGGTCTCAACATGCAATCTTACTATCCATGAACGTACACTTTAAATTGCAATATACAACCTCCTGAGGTGGGCAGGCGAAAATGATTTTAGGTTTTCTCCTGGTAAGACGGTGTGTGTCTGCTACTCTGGGAGAAGAGGAATCTTCGTACAACCTTCTTTAGGGATGCACCAGGCTCCCATCCCTGAATTTCGACCGTCAGATGTCCTTCACATCTCGCATAAAGAACCTGAAGATAAAATGCAAAAAATCACTGAACCCCCTTAAAGTTCTGTCCCACAAGACATGGCGCTCGGATCGTCTATGTCTTTTACAAATTTATATTTTTGTGATTCGCTCACGCCTGGACTACGGTAGGTTTGTATGCGGATCTGCTAGGCAATCAGCTCTTAAGGCGGTGGACCCTATCTATCAACAGGGGCTTCGCTTGGAAATCGAAACCTTCAGCACGGCGCCTGTGCTCAGTCTCTATGCTAAACGAAATGAGATGTCCCTTGACAGAGGACGATTCTCATTATGATTTATGTATTCGTTCAGGATACCATCAGTCGCTCAGCACCCAACCCTGGAGGTTGTGGAGGGCACGACATATCAGAAGACAGTCAAATACAGGCCTAACACTGTCCCTCCATTCGCGATGAGAAATAGGAATCTGGCAGAGTCCGTTGGGAAAGACAGTAGGCTTTTAGTTGCAACAGTTAAAAAAACAAAAAACGGTGGCGTTAGGGGATGTTAACTGCATAAGTTTATTTATTTATTTATTTCAATACCCTTAGGGCCCAGGGCATTACAGAGGGGGCGGGACATATAAGAATTCACTCAAAAGAAAATACAAACGTAAAAGGCAGTGATTAAGACACAATCAATTCGACAAAATATTAACAAAAGTGACTAGTAAGCGCTTCTTTAAATAAATCAAGTGACGGGATAGCTGCTAAAGATGCTTGAAGATGGCTCCACTCAGAAGACGTTCTTGGTATGAAGGAGTCGTTGTATGCTGATGTCTCACAGTGAGGAATGCCGACCTTGAAACGATGATCAATGCGTGAAGAGATATATGCGGGGTTAAGGAATAACTTATCTTTTAGTGAAGCGTTGAAGTGATAAATTTTGTAGAAAAGGCATAGACGAGATTTTTTTCGCCGTAAGGAAAGAAGAGGCAGGGACAATGAGGTTTTGATAGATGATACACTAGCGGTGCGATGATAGTTAGAATAGATAAAACGTACTCCACGATTTTGAACAGCTTCAACGTTAGTCACAAACGTTGTATGCCCGGGGTCCCGGATTGACGAGGCGTGCTCTAATTTTGATTGAACCAAATTCTTGTACAGAAGCAATTTTAATGATATTGGGGCTAAAGAGAAGTTTTTTTCACATATCCAAGCATAGAGTTAGCGTTAGCGATAATATGATCAGTATGTAATTTCCATGAAACGTTAGAAGTAATGTGGACACCAACATATTTGTAAGACGTCACAGATTCCAGTAGGTTGTTAGAAATTGAGTATGGTGATGGGGACGTGTTTCGACGAAAAACCCTCATGGATTTGCATTTGTTAGTGTTAAGAGTCATTTTCCATAAGTTACACCATTCGGATACAGCACACAGGTCACATTGAAGTAGTGTTGCGTCAAAATCGTTAGTTATTTCACGATAAATTAGACAGTCATGAGTTTTCGCGAACAAAGTTTAATAAGAAGGATATCCCAACCAAAGTGATGCGACAAGGATGTTTCGAACTCCAGAAGGAACAGAATTCTCATTTTCAGCACTGCACAGACGGCACAAAAACCGAATCATTTGTTGTCCCTGCTTTGATCGGCCCTTCAGTAAGAAGTGTTTGTAGGCTAAATTCGATCGCAACTGCTTTCACTGATAAAATGAACGTATTTCTGCTTGCGGTAGATCATAACATCCAAAGAAGTAACTCCTGGTTAGTTATATATACAAATTCGCTGAGTGCCTTACGAGGTCTGACTTTACTTGCAACCCAAGAAGCGCCCTCAATGTTTTACTGCAAAACAAAATAATAGCAGCGACCAGAAAAGGGTGTTATGCGTTCTGCTGGGTACCGAGCCATGTCGGAATCCCAGGGAATAAAGAGGTAGATCGTGCTGCGAGCACTATTGGCACCCGCGCATAAGACCTTAGTAGCATACCATCCAGAGATTGCTGTGCTCTCATCAAATATCATGTTAAAGCTCAGTTGCAAGCAGAATGGCGCTTACAGGTGGCAAACAAATTGCTCATGATAAAGCCCTTTCGCAGTGAAAGAGAGAGTGCTAGGCACAGAGACAGGTTTTATCAAGTAGTTTTCTGTCTTCTATGCATTGGATACACGCGGCTCACGCATGGACACCTCTTACCGGGAGGGGGGGGGGGGAGGGGGGAGGGGGGACCCTTCTGAATATGAACATTGCCAGGAACTTTTGAGTCCCTTACATATCCTTCTCGAATGTCCTGCTTATGATGAAAAACGCCGCCACTGCTTCTCCTAGCTGTACAAAAACATGTCCCTTTACCCCTATGTGTGTTACTTGGAAATGGGCCACTGCTCCCACCCGCCCAGGTTTTTAAGTTTCTAGAAAGTATTGGCCTTTTACGCGAATTATAGCCTTATTTATACTGCAAGGTCCAGCTTATATGTTATATTTTTTTCATGTTCATAACTTAATAAATTACCAGCTACTAAAGCTCCTTCTTCTAAATCCTCTTATTCAACAGTTACCTTTCTCGGCACATAATAGCCTTAGTTGCTTCAGCCCCATAAACCCCGATCTACTACTGCTCTTGGTCCTTTTAGAGGAGTCGTTGTTCACAAACCTTGTCTACTAATGCAAAATCAGGTGTTTGCATATCCCTGACATGCAATTTGAGCTAGATTGTGTTGAATCTGTTTTTTTATATACATGTTGTCCTAAAGTAAGTTTTACAAATAAAAAAAAAAAAATCCGGAGAGCGACACAAATGCGTAATAATCAGGTGAGTTATACGGCCAGGAGCCAATAATATAGAGGAATAATCGTCACTATAGTTCAGATTAGCAAAAGAAATGGCTGATTAACGTTTTAGATAGTGACAATTAACGTATAGTTTGAATCTCAAACTTGCTGAGCATCATCGAAACCACTAAATCCGTAAAGTGTAGAAATACATAAAGCACATAAGAAGCGCTGTGATGCACTAAAATTTAACAGTCGTGCAAAATGCGCAAGGCTGTCCATGCGAAACGGCGAATGGTAGTTTAAATGAATAAGATTATTATATTATGCCTTGGGTCGCCTAGGTGTCTCCAAAGAAAACGTCTTAAAAGCCAACGAGCCTGTGCCAGAGTGAATAATCATGCTTGATGCACTAATCCAAATGCGAAGATTTTAGATTTCGCCATCAAAGGAATATAGGTAATGCAGAAGTGTTGTAAGTTGGGCGAGTTGGTATGAAAATATATTGAACAGAACAGCGCACAAAAAGGCAAGGACAGCGCTTGTGTGTTCTGCATGTTCCTTTTCTCTGCCCTCGTCTTTTTGTGCGCTGTTCTGTTCATGAATAGATAAATTGTTTTAAGACATGACAGCGGTTGTACACATCGCGACACTGTTAGCGCGAACACGACATCGGCGCATTTTCGCATTTTACTTCTAACTAGTATTAGCGAGCACAACATTTTATCGCTGACATTGTAGAACTAAATGAGCTCTTTCCGTAGCAATAATAACTTGGATGACATCTCTTAGTTTCAAAGAAAAAAACTGGAAAAACCGGCGATCGCTTGTTCGCGCTAACAGTGTCGCGCTCTGTACGAGGGACGAGTGTGTACTGTTGCCAATGCACTAATGACAAAAAAGCCTCGGTAACTCCGAGGTAATTCTCCAGCCTAGTGACCCTCATTTGGCGGGTTTGAATCCTGGCCGAGGTGCCCGAAATCTGTCGGAGGTTCATTGCGGAGAAGCCATTGTGTAACCGAGATTTCGGTTGCACGTCAAAACATTCCCAGGTGGTCGCTGGGGTGCGCGAGATGCAGTTCCTGGGTTCGGCACCTAATACCCTCAATTTTGACCTTTACGCCGTTATGGCTCAGGTCGCGACTGGGTTCTTGTTGGACGTCTTTCAAACCTTTAAAGATTAACGATTTGGTGGTGCTTGTGTGATAGGCTTCTTGCAGTTTCTTTGGCTTCTCGTAGAAGAGCTAAAGGCTCGGCCGCTTTCGGGCTACTGGCGACGTGCGGGACAAAAAACATCGCTGTGATCGGCCTTCAGCGATTGGCCAAATGCTCACTGTGACGTCTTGAGTAGGTATATTTCTGATTTCATCGACCAAAATAAGAGCAAAGACAGACTCAACTCTGACGGTGTTGATTTAGAAACGCGATGACTAGTCTTCCACCATGCTTTTTACTCACCATCGAACTTGTCGCTCGTTACTAATATTCTCGGTCGTAATGTCAGGAATAGGACCTACCAGAGGGAACCACCGAAATATTTCATAGCCAATAGCAGCGTTTAGAGAAAAAAAAAGTGATCGCGACACTAAAATTGCGTCTAAATTTCACCAGATTTCACGAACTCATAGACATTTTTATATTTAGAAACGAATAAGATTTAAGGAAAAACGTACAATAATTCATTCAGGTTTTTGGCACATATACACATTTCCCACCGTGCTCAAAGAAGGCAAGCTACTGTTAAACAAATCGGACCAGTGGACTGTGGACGTCACAGTGACAAATACCCCAAGACTACGACCAAAAACGACACACTAAGAGTCTCACCTTCTAGTGTCACATTTTAAAAGTTTCAGCTTTTAAACGACACATACATCCTTTAGCAGGATGTCGAACCCGAACCAAACCAAACCGAAACCCGGAACCGAACCGTTATTTTTAGCCGAACCGGAACTGAACCGTACCGAAATCTTCACCGCCATCTTAGAACAGAACCGGAACGAACCGTAAAAAACTATAACGATAGCCGGTTCAAAGACGGTTTACGGTATTTTTTTAGTTTTGTTAGTATCAAAAAATTAATATGTTGTAATACAAAATTGGCAGCTGTATTTTTATGCATTGATCAAATTGTCATGTAGAGAGTTGCAATGGGTGAGAAATTGTAGATCTTCGTGGCGCTTTTGTGTTGGCTCTATGAATAATCATGTGTCACCTGGTCAGATGACGATGTGATATCAAGACATTCTGTCAAATAAGTGGTTCCGGGACGTCAAAATAAGTGGGCATGTGACTCACTGCGTCAAGTCGATTTAAATTGAGAACAGCACTTGATTTATTAACGTTATTGACAACGTGACGTAACATTACATCACGGCTTCGCACAGAGAGTTATGTGACACCGTGACCTATACGATTTTCATGACCCCGAGTCGAGTTCATGAGAGTCATCATCTCCAAATATTCGGGAAATTGCTCGTGTTCACTTAAGAATGATAATAGCACAACTCTAACAATTTCTTATGCTTTGTCAAACCTAGCGCATAACTATGATTAACACTGACGGTATGAGATTAGCGTCAAATCATGTGACCGGTAGTTGTAACAGCGAGTTGAGAAGGGTAAGGCTGTTTTTTTTTTTCCTTTTTTTTCTTCTGTGCCTGCGAATGCGCGGAGGGGAATTCTAATGAATAGTTTGCAAGGTATGAACGTCAGTGATTACATCCGAGCGGTATTTACTGAAAATAGAAAAATTGTTGCATGATCCATTTTACATGTACACATCATTGAGGCGCGCCAAATATGTCTTCGGTGTTGCTGAACTGCCTCAGAAAGTTTTCACCGGAAATGAATGTATTAAAATTACTATATTTTACATATCAATCCGACATTACATAGGACTATAAGCGGGTACGGGAGGGATACCAGAAAAAAAAGATCCTAGTGACCTCATAGTTACAGCCGAACGTTGTCAGCCTTCTGAATTTTCACAGGACTCAAGTTCTCAAGTTATTCCCCAAGTTTCGACCAGCTCTGTATTTTGTTTAAACTTCACAGTTTGGTGGAAAAATAAAGCAGTGAACTTAATAAGTGACACGTATAATAGTCGAATTAACACATCAAACGAAGGAGGCAGTCCTTTAGGAATAAAAAGTATTCACTTAAGGTTCAAAAAAAAAAAAAACAGACAGAAAGGTGGTGTGTGTGTTTGTGTGTGTGTGTGTGTGTGGGGGGGGGGGGGGTTAGTTTTAAGAACATACTCTGTTGTAAATTTTCCTCTTCCCCGCATCTTTGGCACAGACCAAAAATCGGGGTCCCGGAAACTACTTTGCTCGCAAAAAACACTCTTGCCATGAAGTACGTTTTCGTGGTGCCAGACGCTCGCCCCGTTCCTCACGTCGCTGTACAAAACAAGAGTAATTTGTATTTCTCAATTACATGACTTGCACCGAGCGTGAACCTTCTGCGGCGTGCATTTTGCACCACCGGATTGTATTTTCTCAGAAAGCTCTCTCTCAAATTTCTCAAATTCTCTTTAAATTATTCTGTCAAATCGCAATGACCGCCAATATATAGTGCAATGATGTCACGTGCAAACCATGTTAAGCAGTTTAGCTTTCTGGTGAAAAGCAATGTTCGCAAGACTAGCAATAGATATACAAATTGTAAACTTGTATAGTATATATAGCAGTCTCACGATGATATACCGCAGCCTAATGAAATGTTAGAGAGCATGACTGATAAATCACAGAGTTGTAAAGTGAGAGCCCAAAACAAGTGCACGTAAAAGAGAAGATGACATTCCTCCCCAGGCAGTATTTCGGAAAGTTTCGAGCTCATGCAAGCTGATACCCAAATGTGATTTATATTAGGATTCTAAGAAGCTTCGTATGTCCTTCGTGCTATTTATGAATAATAATGAATATCATTGCATGTATGCATCATTAACTTTCTTTTTATATTTTGTTCAGTTGTGTATGGGTTTATTTAGAAAAGTACAATTTATTATCTTTCTTTTTGAACATTTTGTGTATCTGCCTCCCGATCTATCATGAAAGCACAAAGTCATTTTTGGCATACCCTGCAACCCGGCGTTTCGCACTGCCAAAGTGCGAGCAAAAACACGTTTCCACAGACTCAACAGCAGGCCTATTTTAGAGTATCGTCCTCCGTGTCGGTCTCAAGCGGTTATGCGAACTTCATACAGGCAATTTGACTGATGACAATAAATATATATTTAATTACTAACCCAAGATTTGACAACATAAATAAATTGCCGATCACTTTAATGACACACATAATAAGTAAATGCAGCGCAAACATCATCTGAAATTTTCTATGCAAATCTTCTCCGGCGTTTATATTTTCGATAGGCAGTTGCATAAGTGATTTGGAAGATCCTTAAACAAATTTCTGATTTTGAAGCTAATTTAAAACACTATGTGTTTCTGACACATATATAACATCTCAAACATATGGAAGTCTGTAGTTTACTTTTATGTGATAAACATACATGATATGTGTCTCTGGGCTCGACGAAAACAAAGTACATAGGGGCACGTGGTGGAACTATGTCGATTACGCACGCAAACCGTCAGAGACTGACCAATTAAGTAGCTGCCATGTCGAGTAAAACATGATATATTACTTTGTTATATTTAAGAAAAAAACCATCAATTATAAAGGGTGATGCTTATTTGCAAATTAAACTGACCGGCATCTTGTCAACAACAAATCTTAACAGCCCGGCTATGCCAGTTTATCCTGAATATAAAAATGTTCGTTTGGATAAGTGCTATTTTGGGCCAGATTCGATTTGAGTACGAAGGTGCTTATAGACCGATGCGCTGTTTACAAACAAGCCCGCGTTGGCCCACACCAGGTGCGGGCACTGCGCGTGCGAGGAAACAAAATTCGAGTGAAGTGAAGCATCTGTGCGCGCGCTATGCCGTCGACAACGCCACCGCAGCTTCGTGACGTCAGGGCCGCGTGTTGGTATGTATATTAGAGTGAACAATTTTGATCACTCCTTTCTGCATGATTCTTTATCTGCACCACGATGGTAGTGTAAACAATGATGGTGAGGAATACACGCGCTGTGATTGCCGCTCAGTGTTTCTATAAAATATAGACTGAAAGGAACTTTCCTAAAAGTTTCGGGACTGAAAGGGCTTTTCCAAGACTTTCGTCATTGTATATATATTGCGAAACGTCCGTGGCTTTATGCACTCTAATTAATCCCTCAGATCAAGGGCACAACTACGATTTATCTTTTAATAGTGTGACGCAAAATCGTGCCAATCACGGGTATTTTAGGCGACCTACCTCACTTCACGACACCTTTTTGATTCAGGGCAAATATATGTGACTCTGGTAAACAAACGGATGTTGAGCCGTATAAACACGACATTTTTTTCTGTTAATATAGATTTTTTATTTAGTGTTGTGTTGAAATGAAATAACGGAATTTCATATTTTTGGTACCTGAAAATACAAGTGAACTGTACGAACGATAAAAAAAATATGACTATAGTTAATCGTTTCACGGTGGAAACAGTGCCTATTGCCAGAACAACGCGAAAAATATATTCTTAATTGTAGCGGTTGAAACCGGTTAGAACGGTATTCGAACCGGTTTGGACCGTTATTTTTGCTCCCCGGAACTGAACCAAAAGTCGTGAACTCGAAACCGAAGCCAACCGATAAAAAGTTTGGTTCTGCACTCTGCCCTTTAGTGTGTCTCACTTTTTTCCCGCAGGCTCGGTTTTTTTTTTTGTAATTCTTAATATTCACGAGCTCGTTTGCGCCCTTACTTTCAGTTTATTAATGCTGCAATGCACGATGCACTGTCGCCTTAAAGTTAGAAAAATGGTTTGCGCAACGATTATGAACTGCGCAAAATAGAATTGTTGAAAGGTTTGGTTGTAAACGAAGAATCCTTCATGTCCTTGAAACATGTAAGTTTCAATAAAGTAATAATGGTCCATTATGTCTACTTCCAGGCGGATTGCTGTCATGAAAACTATTTTTCCTGATCCAAGAGCCACACCTCTTCGATCTGTGGCTCTACTGTTCGACTTCAATCGAGCGGCGGCTTGCACCACTAAGCGATACGTATACTATAATGCGGGGCCGGGAGTGTTTTCAGTTTTTTGATGCCATCAGGCATATCCCCCCAGATTTCACCAGATTTCGCCGGGTGACATGGCTCACTTACCAGGACACCAACATCTAAAGAATGTCACCAAGTTAAAAAACAAAAACTGGTAAAAAATTTTACTACTTGGCAACACTGGACTAATAGTCTGTAGCATGTTTAGAATAATACAGAGCGGTATATTTGGAGTGTCTGGCCAGCGGGTGTGGCAACACCACCTAGATCTAAAGCCGCAGAGCTTCTCTCTCTCCTTTCAAGGAGCGTCGGCATGAGTAGGCTGAACTGGTAGTGCGCTTCTCCGCAGGGCTTCCCTTGACAGTTGGCTTCTTTGGAACGCACGTTCTCTTTTACTTTTCCTTTCCCTCTACGCTTGACGCGGCGCAAAAAAAAAAAAAAAAAAAAGGCGCCACGGCGTTGCGTTTTTTTTTTTTTTCTTTTCTCCCCAGCGCTTGTCCGTCGCGTTCCTTTCTTCGACGGCTTCTTTAGCTACTCCTGCGGGTTGAGTCACGTGACAATAGGCCTGGAGGAATCAACTAGAACAACTCTAGAATCGAGTAGGTTTTTGGACGTCGAGGGTCGGAAGTTCAACTCTCGAGTGAGATCTAGCACGTTTTGGAATACAACACAACCGCGGCTTCGTGTGTGAACGTGAACGTTACTTTTCGATTGTCGGTGCTGTCATTCCGTACAGATGTTGTTATCCGCGCTTTGACGGAAAACTGGATGTGTAAGTGTCCATATCTGAGTTTCTGCAAGGATGACTACGAAAGCGTGGACTATACAGCGAATCGATGGGAAGATCTCTCTCCTTGACGGAGGAAGCACTCACTTGATCGAATGACATTTTAGCGAACGCCCACGTTTCACCAAATGACACTTTAGCGAATAGTCGGACGCCGCCAAGCCGCGTTTTCGGATGGGCCAAATGGGTTCACATTTTTGTAATAAGCCGCCGCAGACTGTCGCCGCGAAGCGGCGTAAAGTGAAGTCCCTGTATCTGGGAAAAGTGGCGCATTCTCTTTCCTTCTCCTCTAAAAACCTTCCTTACCCCACCCCTAACTTCCGGTTTGCGACGGAGGCGCCCTCTGGAATTTCCCAAGCGTCTCGACGTCTCGGTCAGTTGAAGCGGTCGAGATGCCGATCGTTTGGACTTTTCTCGTCAGACAAGTGTGGCAATGACCTCATTTAGGGCCCGCATTTGTATCGGACCGCCCTGAAGCCGCTCTAGATGTGTTCGTCCAACCGCGGATCCCAAAAGTACTTTGGATAATCGTCCCTACCGAGTTGCATTAGGTCAGTGTCTCGTGAGTGTTTGGCTTCACTGCTGGAGCGGGCGAGCTGCCGATCGTGTGGACTTTTCTCGTCATATAAGTGTGGTAATGACCTCATTTAGAGCCTGCTTTCGCATCCGACCGTCCTGAAGCCACTCTAGATCTGTTCGTCCAACCGTGCATCCCGAAAGTACTTTGTATAATGGTCCCTACCGAGTTCAATTAGGTCAGTGTCTCGTGAATGTTCGGCTTCACAGGTATTGCAAGTCGTTTTTAATCGTCATATAAAACCGCTAAATTGCTATTTTATTCTCCACGATTTCAAATGATTGACTACTTTTTAATACGTGCCCTTGGCGAGCTTTCACGAGGGTTTGGCCTACGGGCACTAAAAACAATTTGGCGGCCTAGAAAACAAGATACTATTTTCTTTCTAATCGGGGAAGTGTTGATGTGGTTGACGCTAAGCTAGCACTTTTAAGCTGCCGGCAGCACTAGTAATGATAAAAATCGCTACGTATTTCTGTGCATGCTGTAAACATTTGCGACACCGCGGGCCTTTCGCTACGGGGCTACGCGGTGCCGCTACTTTTCCGAACGTATAATAAATACTATTTTCGTTATTTTATTTGATGAAACCGTTTTTCGAAATGAAAACTCCGTTTTCGTTTAGTTTTTTTACTCCTTCTGCTGTGGTCGAGAGGTTAGAGCGCCGGTGCTTGACGTCGCAGCGTGGAAGTACCGGGTTCAAATCGCGCCAGAAACTCTCTCTTTTTTCTTGTATTTGACTGCACTCCCACTAAGAATGTATACTCTGTTTCATACTTAATGTGCAACGCTGTCAAAGTTACTGGCGCGAGCGCGTGGCTTCATCTATGGTTTTGTTTGCGCGAGAACGCGTGCAAATGAGCGACGAGATGAAGCGCTACGCTCGCGCCAGTAGCTTTGACAGCGTTGCACGCTAAGTATGAAACAGAGTATACACCAACTCATGTTTACAAACAAACCGGAGCGCCCCTAGTGGACGCCACCGGCGCCACGCATGCGCGGTGGACGGTGAGCAAGAAGCCCGCCGTCGCCCATAAACAAACCATTGAATTGCGTTGTTGTCGGCGTCGGTGGGAGTCCCTGTGCTCTTTTTTGCGTTGGAATTGTTGATTCTACGTCCTCCTAACAATGTCTGACTACTTGAGCGGCTTCAGCAAAATTAACGAGGCAAAACTTTGCGTGAATAATGTGACGTTCGGCGATTCGTTTCACGTGGACACCGCAGAATGAGCGCTAAAGCCTGACCCCCACGATGAGATTCTGCTCGCTATTTTCAGTCGCGACGTCGCTTGGGCTGCAAAAGCTTCGACCGTAGCTGAGATGGTGGACGTCGATACTAAAAACCGCAAGTAGAATCGGGCATTACAAGTCGGTGATGGCCACTGGTAACAATGATCAACATCTTGTATCTACTGTTTACACTTAGCCTACTTACCCCAACCAACCTTCAAAAGTGTTTTTGGGCCTGCACTTAGTTCTTACAGCAATTACCGGGTCAACGTTTGGTTTACGGGCCGCTTTCGTTTGAACGAGCTGACGACAAAAAAGCAGACAAGTCTGAAAGAGCAGACGACAGTTCGAACGCATGCACGATGGAGTGCGGGCAAGAAGCACCGCGTCCCGCGTCAACAAACCATTGGAATATCACGTTGTCGGCGTCTGTGTGAATCTGCATACTCTTTTTTGCGTTAGAATTGTCGATTATACGTCCTCATAGCAATGTCTTACCACTTTAATCGCCTGAGCGAAATTATCAAGGCTCGTTACGCCTCTAAACTTTGCGTAAATAATTTGACGTGCGGCGATTCATTCGCATGAACGCCGCAGAATAGACGCCAAAACAATGATGAGATTCTTCTAGCTATTTTCGGTCGCCACGTCGCTCATGCTGCAAAAGTGTAGAAGGTAGCCGCGATAATCGACGTCGATACTGAAAATCGGAAGCGGGAACAGACCAAGCGTAACAAGTCGGTGATGGCCACTGGTACCACTGATCAACATCTTGTATCTACTGTTTACACCGAGCCTACCTAAGTCTTTTGAGGCCTGCAATTACTTCTTATTGCAATCACCGGGTCAAAGTTTGGTCTACGGGCCGCTTTTGGTTGAACGAGCAGACGACAAAAAGCAGACACGTTTGAAAGAGCAGACGAAAGTTCGAACGATCAGGTGGCCGTGTGAATTTGAAGACGCACTGAACCCGTGGGTGGTCCGGACAACTTGGCGGTTTTCTCTCGTTCATGTTAAACAAAACAAATACATCTGGCGACCACGAAGTGTTGCCCGCACAAGCAATCGTAGTTTGACAGCGTCTGGTTTGCCCTTTTCACGGCTACTACCCACGTTCTCGGACGAACGGAAGGGGCAGAAACACGTGAAAACTGATCTTCAAACCTTTCCAGGCTCTCTTGGTACAGCCCCGTCGCAGCATTTTGACGAGAAGGCAGGTTTTTTGTCTGGTTTCTTCCAAGAGAACACAGGAATCCATGTCTCGCACGTTGACTTCTGCCCACCGCCCCAGACCGGAAGTGCGCCCGACGCGCCACCACCGCGGCGTGACGTAGGAGAGTTGAGTTCCTGTATAGACAAGGCCCTATGAGCTCTATAAAATCATTGGGCGGGTAGTTCTGACCACCGTGGTTCTGACTCACCATTTCGTTGTTCATGACCTCGGAAGAGCGCGGATACATGTTTCTGGCTTTCTTTACCAATTTCCGCCACGCCTCCTCCATCTGCCGTACACTCCGCGGAAAGTTGACAATATCTTCTCATGCCCGTCTCTTCGTTCGCCAGGTAACTGTGCTGTTGGATTTCTCTAGAATTTGTTGTTTCCGTTTTAGATGCGGAGCATCTCTTGCTCGGGTCTATGTCCCGCGGCGTCTTAGTCCGCACTCACACTACGCATGCGCAACTCTCCTCCTTCCCTCTCTCCAACAGCTGCGCGTTACTCTCTCCGCTCTCTCTCTCTACCAGCTGCGTGCACTTCGCGTGCGTTCGCTTCTACTCACACCGCGCGCGCATGCGCAACTTTCCTCCTCTAGTCTCCTCTCCTTCAAGAGTGAATATAAGCAGCGGTAGCGCGCTGCGTGCGTCAGTTCAGCGCTGTTGACTCCACTTCACTCCGTTCTTCTGATGAAGTGTGATGGAAGCAACAGTCCCGTCAGTTAGTGGGTTGGCGCAAGCAAGCGTCAGCACCACCCCACAAACTAACAGCAACGCTACGTCCACTGAAGGCAAAAACGTTACTAACAACGTTACTAACATCGTCAATAACGATCCGCGATGCTCCGCATCACCCCATGGTTCCCCTCGGGAAGATGGTGTAATTTTTTCAACTGCTCTAATTAATACCATTTGTTGATCCAAAGTCATTTTAGATGTTTGCGTTAGAGAGATGGTTTGCGATTGCGACGTCTGATTCATTTTTGAATTCGGTAGTGATCGTCTGCTATTTTAACTAAAATTCAAGAAGTAATGTGTTAATATTACAAAACGATTTCCACAGCAAAATGTAAAGAGTAAAAATATACCTTTTATCACATTCCATGCAAGTAAAAGTATGATGTATTTTATTTCGGTTTTACTAGTACTTTCTCAGACGTTTGACTTGCTGCCTTGCCTGTAGGATTTCGCTCAATCAATGCATCCACAGCTGCTAGTCTTTTTTTTCTTTTTGCTTATTTTGTGAAAGTTTTTTTAATTGTCACAACTGCAGTTTTTACTAGTACTAAATAAGCGTCTCCTGTTATTGAAAGCTAAACTAAATGGCGGCCATCAGCCCTATTTTATGCTGTGACCTTCTTCTCACTTTTTTTTTATTTTAGCGATATGATGTTTTTGTGTCATACGACGTTACGTTTGTTATATGCTTCGAATCATGCTGGTTGTGTAACATGTGTTTTTGCTGGTTGTTTGATTGTGCCGTTTTATTTTATTTTACAATTCACAATGTTGAATGTTAAATTAGCTATTTCATTGTTCTTTTTTTTTACTGAGTATATTTATTGCTGAATATATTTATTGCACTGTTTACTGTTGAACTGTTGGGAAGCAGAGACTCTGTCAGGCTTCACGCCTTTATCTCTGCCCCCTGGGCGGAAAAACCCGCCAAACAAATAACGAAAAAAAAAAAAAAGGAGTCGTAGCAAGAGCGTCGTATATTTAAAAACACATAAAATTGTAGTTGCTGGGGAAAGGATGCTTGTTTCGGCTTCGTTTGTGTGAAAGCAATACCAATGCTGTTACCTTGGTTTCCTTTTAATGAACATTATGAAACGATTGTATTCGCGCGTTAATTTGCCTTGATTTTTTTTTCTCGGTGTTCGATTGAACAGGTGGGACTAACAGTAAAAACAGTGTAAGGCGCAGTAGTGCAAGTGGATGATTCGTAAAAAGGATCACAATTAAAAAATGAGGCACACGCAAGATACAAAAAAAAGTTCCTCGCGCGATTTGAACCCGGAACTGTCACGCCGCGACGACAAGTCCCAACGCTCTAACCTCTCGACCACGGCAGAAGATTTTTTTCTTTATTTTCTTTATTGCATGAAAGGATAAACAATACACACAAAGCACTTATTCACAGTTCACGGGCTTAGTTCAATGTCATTTGTTAAATCAAATTTCTTTGATATCTATGAGACTACTAAACAAAGGTAATTATTCCGGAACTACTTCTTGAATGTCATACACACTTTTGATACGGGTTACAAGGTCAATAAAATGTAAGCGTACACTCTTTGGGTACACATTCTTATTTCTAATGTCAAGACGTGATTTGCACATGCGGTATAACGCTACAAGCATCACAAGATTAAAAGGAAAAGTATCTTTAGATGACACAGGAAGAAAACGAATCGTGTAAGTTGTAAGGTCAATATCTTTCTTCGTGAAACGCCGGCGCTGGCGGAGGTATCTAAATATACTGCCCCGCTTTTCTCTCGCGCGGTTTTTTCTTCATTTTGGCTCATATTTACCCTCCCTGTCCCTAGCGTTACCTGCCGCTCCTACAGTATAAAGGGGCGGTCAATTGAACTCCAGTTGAAAGTCCCTGCAGTCAGTTTCTGGGAGCGAAATTAGGCTTTTGTGCTTGAAGCGATACGGATTTCTCCGCCATTAGGCTGGGACGCTAGGTACTTCCTTGTCCCCAGGGAGCTGGTCACGTGACAGAAAAATCCCTCTTGGCCGCAGCCGCGGCCGCAGCCGCAAGATGAGCCAACGGATGAGCAAACCGGCCCAGGAGTCTCAGCAGCCCCTGTCGCAGGACTCTGAGCGCGAGCTATTCGAACGTCAGCACAATGAGCTCGAACATACACAGACGCGCCAAAAGATCGCATCCAGCATCGCCGGAGCCCTCCCCCTACTTCCGCCGGAGGAATGGCTTCTACGGGAATCATATCTACCAGAGCCACCAACGCGATCCGACTACCTTTGGTGGCGCCCCCACCGCCCATTCCCGGAGCGGGGTTCCGTCAGGCCTACGACATTCTGCGCAACCTCGCCCAGTCAGAAGTTTGTGCAGGAGATATGTCCACAAGATCCGGCATCTCCACCCGTATCGCTTCTACTAAGGTATGCAATGCTCCCCGAACACCAGCACCTCACTTTCGGTAGACTGGAACTCTTCCACGTCGTTGCGAGAGGGAACTGGAGGGCGGCTATCTTATCCCAGACGTCCAGGCTCGAATCCGAGGTTTTCAAAGAGCTCCTCGATCAGCTACCTAACCAGCCTTGACGCGGACGCCGCACGTCTCGTGCTCCCGCGAACACCAGCTACCGCCCAGGCACCAAGTCAAAGAGGCCCTCTATTGGTAAGTGAGTCGGGCAGATACCCTTGGTCTTCGAGACCCACCAGTGCCGTCATCGACGGCACGGTCTTCTCCTCGACGCTCCTGGACGTTTTCCGGGTCGAAAACGTTTTCGCCGATGCATTTTGCGAAACTGGCGTCTCGGCCGACCTTGCTCGTGCTTGATCTTGGACCGAAAATACGACCCATTGGATCCGGAATCGACGGTCACCGGCACCGAAAGAAATCTGGAGTGGCTCAGCGGGACCGACAGTGCCATCGAACCCCACGCCGATGACGACTCCTTCGACACCTACGATGGCGAGGAAGAAAATCACGCCAACACAAAGGAACACACTACAGACAAAGCGATGTTGAAGACTCCGAGTCGGACCTGGGTAGCACTGTTTACAAGTCGAAAGCGACGGGGCCTCCGACGCCAGTCCAGCCGACCCAGCAGGCCCCTCAAGTCGACTGGGCAGTGTTGAGTGAGGCATGTAGTTTTCTCGGGCCGCCCGTGAAGCACGAAGTCTTCTTGCTTCACGGCCCGTCCCCCTCTCCCTGACCAGGTCACCACGATCGATGCCGCCGTAACCAACATGTTGGTGGCACCATAGAGCGCTCCTCATGTGGTCCGTACCTCAACCCTGTTTTTCTCGTATCCAAGTCATCCACCGAGTCCCGCTTTGTTTTAGACTGCGCAGCACTTACTCATTAGATCCAGGCACCCCAGTTCCGCCTTACTCCGCTACCCAAGGCCATCAAAGTAAATCCACTCCCGCCCCAAGCGTATATGATGAAGCTAGACCTTGCCGAGGCCTTTTACTATATCACGCTTCATCCCTCCTCCCGTAACCTGACCACATATACACTCTTAGAAAAAAGGGTATGGATAGTCCTCCCTTAAAGGAGGAACGGTCTTGTAACCTATGGTCCTACAGAAAATGAGAAACCTTCGTCCCTGAAGCAGGGGAGCAAATAGTTCCTCCGTCGCCTGCATCTCATTATGGCGACCCTGAATCAAGCAAATCGAGCTCAATAAAGCTTAACGAGGACGCTACGTCTCTTGTACGGGACGAAAGGAGCAGCAAATAAAAGCGTAACACGAGCTTTCCGCAAACTGTCTTTATTTCCGAAGCCAGGTTCCCCCCGCAGGTACAGAAACTTGCGTTTCGAAAGCAGCTACTTAGTCTTCTCGTCCCCAGCACTGCGATGTTAAACGGAGACAACCGAGAACCAGTTACTTCGCGCACTTTACGTCTTACCTTTGCTGTTCCTCGAGTCACAATTCTTTCGCCAACCGCACATCACGGAGGAATGGCAAACCAATCCGCGAAACCAAAAGCCGCTCTCAAAAAAACAAACTCGAAGCCGCTGTTTACCGCGTAGGTGAAAGAAGGTTAAATCGCTTGCCACCAGATGGCAGGGTCAAACACAGTAATTGCAACCAGCATAGCTAGGCGGCGCTAGGTACCGACTAATTCATGTTCTACAAAAAAAATATTTTTTTGTTTTGCTCAGGCTATCGTTGCGCTTTCGGATCCTCTACTATACACACATACACACATTACGCATACTACAAGCATCCGGTGAACATACAGTAACATACACAAATTGCACATACAAATGTCAACACAACGGCACACTAACCCGAACAATACACCCGATCTGTGCGTTTCTGGCTTTTATACTGGTCGTTTTGAACGTACGGAATTTTTCGGTGACTCCTTAAGCAATAAAAAATATTCCCAGCATGTTGATCTTTTCCCAGCAATGTAATACCTCTAAGAATATTTCAAATGGCTCAGGGGATGAATCTCTTATTAAGAAGTAAACGCTAGATCATGTCGTAATTATTTAAAAGCCAATAAATCAAGCCGCTCCAATGCGGCTCGAAGCCATGAGTTTGTTTCCCCGCACGGCACGTCGTAGCCGGTATTTCTATTGTAGTTTGTTTTTCTATATGTCCTGTTCGCGCACGGCTTCAATTGCCGTCTTGAATTAATCTCTGTAGAGCGGATATACACTCAGCTGGAAGTGATGCTTCACGGGCAGAGAAATCGCTTTTCGATCAACTTGAATGCAGTCAAAGCCGCGACTTGCAGCAGGTGTTAAGTGTACGGAGCTACACCGTGGCGAGCTCGAAAACTTCTAGCGCTCATCCCAGCGCGCCACTTGGAGGGCGGTTTCTCCAGGAACTGTAGTATATTTTACCAGCAAAATAAAGGGTAGCTTTTTTTCTTTTTCGATTTTACCTACTATTCTTTTTTAATGCTGAAATTCCACACTGTACGTATATATACGTGCTTTCCGTCATAATTTCGTACTTTTCAGTCCTTTCCACAGAGCGCAATCGCTCTCGGGGAGGAGACAACCGACAGTCACATTGGCCACAGTACGATAGGAGCTTACTGTTCAGACCAGCGTTCCAACATGACTATCCGCACGTCGACCAATTGCACCTAATCCCTCAAGTGGTCTAAACTCTTTAATGTAAAGCGGAATGTCAACCTGCGACACCCCGCCCCCTCCGATCACGGCTCGGCCAGCGGCATCAATGCCCGACAGTTTACGTCATCTCATCTTGTTGTTACACCACTGATACGCGAACACACGGTCACATCGGCGATAATTCCAGTCTTCTGTTCACAACGCACAACACTGCCATCATGATGTTGCTGCTATGTTGCTGACACGCAGAAATACAAAGCCACGTTGATTGCCGGTTGGCACTCGGCATCGGAAAACAGAACCGAACTCAGCACGGAAGGCACCCAGGCAGCCAGCAGCAAAACCTGCCGGTCTTGGACGCAGTTCCTGCGTTTTCCATAACGTCGAAAACGTCGACACAGATCCGCGTGGTTCCGCTACTGTAGTTCCGCGTGGGCTGGCGTGGGGTGCACCAGGGTGGGTTCCGCAATCCGGAGACGGCGACAACGGCGAGACGGCGATCTTACCCAGTGTACGTAGCTCTGCTGGCACTGCTCCGGAACTTCGCTGTTTTTAGCGGCTTCGTTTGCTCGTTTGATAAAATTAGTGATAAAAACATCAATGCAACCGAAATGTTCTGCACGTTTGGACTAGAAGACGGAATTAACGATGGCCTTCGTTGCCGCTGAAGCTCAATCAAATCAACAACTTTTCTTAAACAACGTGTGCGACGTGCTCGAAAAACGAAACCGAAAGAATATAAGTCAGGAGGGCGAAAGCTTTCTCCCGTCTGCCTGGAGAAGGAGAAAAACGTCTCGTTCCTCCCTGTTTCTCGTGGCCGCTTGGGGGCGCGTCAGTAGAAGGGAGGAAGAGGCGCCGTTGCTACCTTTTTCCTCCATTTTTTCTTAGAGTGTAGAGTAGGCCGCCGTTACTGCCGTTTTTGCCTTATGCCCTTCGTTACACGACCGGTGCCGTTTTACATGCGCGTGGACTCTGGGCTTGGTCTCACATAGACAACTTCTTGTGCGGCCATCCCGACCAAGACAAGTTGGCGTCTACGGTGCGCCTCCTCGTGGAGGACTTGCAGCGGTCGGGATTTCGCTTAAACCTAAGCGACACGAGCAGAACCCACGCGACGCATGGGTTTTCTCAGGTTCAGGCTTGACACAGCCGATGACACCATTTTGCGTGTCCTTCGCTCGCTAGAGCGCCCGCATCCCCTCAAGGTTCTCCAGGGGGCGGCGGGCTACTTGGCATTTTACTTTTCTCTCTCTGGCTCTGGGTTTTTTTCTTCTTCGTTCCCTGTTTGACAAAGTTTCAGACCAAATTACTCTTTCACTCGACTGACTTCCCTTCTGCGTGTTTGGCCGACTTTTCCGCACTGCCAACCGCTCCCCCTTTTCCCCGCTACCCAACAGCGCATGGGCAGATGCCTCCGGAGTCGGTTACGGCGTAGATGTTGGGGGCTGTGCGCAGGCAATCATCGCCCCTCTGCCGAGGCCAATATACCTCCGGGAAGGACTCGCCGTGTTGTGGTGCGCGTGTATTGCCGAAGAATGGACTTTTCTACACAAAGAGAACAGAGCTTTCGGTCTCGCGCTGCGTCGCGGCCATGGACAAGCTTGGCCTTGGGCTATTGCCATTGTCAATTTCTGCATTTATTTATTTCCGGAAACCCTTCGCACGTTTCCTCGATCCTTCCGCCGCTTTCAGCACGAGAAGGAAAAGACGTCTCGCGCCGAGTGCGCGAGGACTCGATTGCCCGCCGGTTCGTCATCGCGTGTCAAGCCATAGCCTCCTCTATACTCACAAAGCCTGGCAGTTTGATGACGGAGCCATAGAGTGGCCGGTCGCAGATTTAGAGCACGAGGATCTGGTAACACAGAGCGTTTTTCGGGAAATCCAGTATTCACCGAAAAACTTTTGCAGCGGCGAGGACCCGAAACATGGTTTTCAAACCCGACGAGAAAAGGCGCGTTAGCCCGAGGAACGCGAGAAGCACGAGCGAACATTCCATCGCTCGGGACAAGTGTGTTTCGGTTTCTCGCCGCAGCGGGGCGCCCGTTACATGCCTCTTGTTAGCCTCTTGTAGGGTGCCTACATGTCTGTCTGTCTCGCGTGGAGCGAAAGCTCGCGCTGCAGTACCCAGGATACTGGGTTCAATCCCCACCTAGGGTGCCTCAATGTCCTTCAGTTTAGGGTGATGCCGCCCTTTGTAGTACCCGATGCCGACAGCGCGCGCTCACAGGGAAAATAGAAAGCAATCGACGAAAACAAAATGTCGCCATAGCACAGTCAGCGCCACAAATGCGTGCAGGGACACGCTCTTTCACGCGCTTCTGAACAAAAAATAAAAATAAACATGTGGGACAAAATGGCCAGATGTCCCCACCCTAAGCAAAGCGCACATGAAGGCACCCTATCCCCACCCCTGCCCATTTTGATCTGGATGAGCATCGTACCGGCGTGCGGTCGTGTATCACTACTGCGTGGTGCACCTTAAAGACCCCAGGTTAGCGGTTGTACCGCGCTGGCTAAATTGCTCATCTACAGCTGAGACACCAGACGCCCACTGAGGCTGACTAACTTCCGGCTGTATAAACATACACACAATAATTTGCATTTGCATTTGTCTGTCTCAGGGTGAAGACATCCATTGTTGCCCTGAATGTTCCAGCGCGTGTCGCTCTGGCGCACTCGGTGCGTGACTTAGGCGGTAAAATGGCGTCTATGCATTAGCCAAAGCTACGCGCTCGAGCATAGTGACACCGGATTGCGTGCACTTCAAAATGCATAAAAAAACGATTGGGCGGGAAAATGGCTGAGATGTCACCACTCAAGCAAAAGCGCGTATGTGTGTGAAGGCACTCTAGACTCTTGTCTGCCACTCTACCTTTTCACTTTCGGCGCAACGCTAGGTTGGCGGACCGACGGTACTCATTTTATTGCCATATCTTTATTAAGAAAAATGACCGCATCTCCACGTGGTGAATGATGTTGATTGGGGCGAAGCTCTGGTGGTGCTGATGATACTGATCTTATTGTTCCTAGGTAGTGCTGATGGTGCCGATTTTTTTTTATTGCTCATAGGTAGTGCTGAGTTCCGGGTTGTGTTTCGACTTCATTATTACTGCTTTATGGTCGGTGAAATGCAGAGCCATACATGCAAAGTTTAACGCGATTATATACGCATTTGACCGCAGCGCCCTCTCCTGTATAGACGTTGAGCGGCTACATGCAGCGTTTCATCCATGACATCCCCAGCTCTTGGGTTACTACCACATCTCAGAGTCCCCTACTCGTCTTGCAGTCGTGGCCGAGTGGTTAAGGCGATGGACTAGAAATCCATTGGGGTCTCCTCGCACAGGTTCGAATCCTGTCGACTTCACAAACATTTTTTATTTTTTTGTGAGTATGGACGCCGGACGGACGGACGGACAAGGCTAGACCCTAAGGAACTTCGCCCCTAAAAAGAAGAAAGACGGCACTGGCAATAGCCCAACGCAAAGATCGTCCATGGCCGCGGTGCAGTGCTAGAGCCAAAGCTGTGTTGTCCGTGTGTAGAAGAGTCCCTTTCACGCCAATGCACGCGCACCAGAATACGGCGAGTCATTCCCGGAGGTTTATTGGCCTCGACTGAGGGTTATGATTGCCTGCGCAGAGTACTCCAAAATCAACTCCGGAGGCATCTGCCCATGCTTTGTCGGGTAGCGGGGGAAGGTGGAGCGCTGGGCTGTGCGGCAAAGTCGACCAAACACGCAAAAGAAAGGGAAGTCAATTGGGTGAAAGAGGAAGTGGGTCTGAAACTGTCTCAATCAGGTGGACGAAGAAGAAAAATCCGGAGCCATAAAGAGAAGTGTAAAATGCCAAGTAGCCCGCGGCCCGCATAATAAATATAATACAATATAATATAATATAATATAATATAATATAATATAATATAATATAATATAATATAATAATATAAGCACACCCGACCGCACATTGGGAGGCCCAGAGTTCAAAACCTAGCCCGCCGTTTATTTTGGCTTTCGGCGGTTTCGTGAAACATTGATTCATTCGATGAAGTACTCATCTGTATTTACAAATATATGCAGGGTGTTTCACGAAAAGTGGGCAAATTCGATATT
>JABSTQ010008875.1:0-22500 GCA_013358835.2 Ixodes persulcatus
TAGAGGGCCCAACAGATGCCCTGGAAATATCAACGCAGGGCCGCTTACACTCCTTGCCGCCGCAGTGTTCCTTGCTCCGCTCATTCGCCTTAGAGAGAAGTATCAAACTCCGCCCTCTTAAAAGCTGCAAGATAGCATAGCTCACTCATCGCAAGGAAATAGCATCTATCGCTCTCTTCTGCAACCTTAAAATCGTCTCGTGAAGCCTGCAGAATCTCCTCGCCTAAGCAGCCGTACGGGCGGACTGCAACCTCTCTTAACACGAACACTACGCCAAAAGGACACCTAACTCTTGGCGGTCGGCCAAACGTGAAAGTCTCTACGCTCTGGATTGGTTGGGTCAACTCCCACCGACTCTAACGACATGAGGGCACTCTGCCGACAGCACCAAGGCAACTTACTTCTTGAAGTGCGGACACGTTTGCATACTCTCTTCCTACCTCTCCGTTTCTCTTTTATTTAGACCACCCTCAAATGTCCTCTTGGTCATCATCTTTACGTATCTTAAAATCATGCGTCCGTCTAGTTTCACTGGCACCCACAGGCCAACTTGGTATGCTCTATAGCCTTTCTGCTATGCTGTGGCTTTCCTGGGCCTGAAAAAAATGTATATCTTAATATTATTAAGGTGGGCCGGCGATAGAAACGTCGACCCCGCGGCGGCCAAGGACCACCGCGGAGGGATGCCGCCGGGGTTACTCCGGAAGCAGAAAATGAGAAGTAAGCCTCTGTTTGTGCGGCCCAAATACGTCCACATCCCTGCTTAAAGGGGCCCTGCAATCATATTTAAGCGTCTACCATTTTTGCGGTTTCCACGTCGCTTGGGGTTCGGGCAAGGCAGCGGGCACGAAGAGAGTAACTAAATATCAGTGCGTCATATATTAACTGGACGACGCGGAAACCTCCTCCACCGACGAGGGCGACCCGCGGTACTGAAAGCGCGCAAAATGTGACGTTTTTGGTCCTGGGCTTACTACTGGTCAGAGCCCCTAAAAGCTTTTTTTTTTAGTCGAGATACAAAATATAAGTGTCGCGAACCGTTTCAATTATGTATGAAAGTAGTTTTTGTTCAGTATTTTAGATCAGAAAAGAAACAAATGCAGTTTATAAAGTACGAAAACAAGAAATGACCCGTCGACATACCTGCCACCAAGCGGCGGAAAAAGCGGCGCATATTAGAAAGGGCTGGTGGGATGAGGCGCCGACGAACGGCGAGCGTAGAAAGGTCCCAGAGCGTTGAAAGGCCATTTGGCGGTATGGCAGCGCGAAGTGGCTCCCGTTCTGTAGTGATCTTTACCCCGTGTTTGCTGTCGTGTGTGGCCAATGAAGTGTTATATCGAAATAGTCTTTAATCGCGCAGCAAATGCAATGCGAGCCGCCTTGGCCGCCCGCTTCATACAGCCTATCCAACACACGCTTTAGTGGCGCCCTCTCGAGCCGTCGACACGGAGTGCGGCAGCCGTGAGCGCTCGATTAGCTCACTATCCCTCCTCTAGTTCACGGCCACTCAAGCCAGGACCTACGACGTCATGAAGGAGGTTATGTTTTGCTTGTTTTTGTAATTCTAATTTGCCTATAACTTTAAAATAAAGCGAATTTTGCGAAAAGAAAAGTTTCATTAAGTTACTACGTTCAGTGCGCTTAGGTTCGGTGCAAATTAAAAACCAGTAAAATAGTCATTGCAGGGCCCCTTTAATGAGTTCGCTCATTGACGAAGTCACTGGCCAGGCCTGTGCGTTTCATCAACAACAAAACTGACTTCTATAACTGTGCGTCTGCATGCAATTTATGGGGAAATGAGGAGCGGGACGTAATTTAACGGAAGTAAAATGGCGTTCGTGGAACGAACACTATGCGTTCAGAGAGGAATAAACGCATTTTGACTTCCCAATCATAGGCTCGTCTTCATTCCGAATAAAGCCCGGAACGTATAAAAATTGAGTACCAGCAGATGCTATTTAAGTTTCCCCACACCTCGGGCTAACTCAGTCGTTCACGACGCAAAAACGAACTTGAAACACTGCCTCAGCACATTGAATCACATAGGGCGAAAGTTTTTCATCACAGCGTTATCGAGATTTCTATTATAAGATACGTCACGCCAAGGCGTCCTATACCATTACATATTTTGTATTGCCTGCTCAAGAAATTTCTCGATAGCTTTAGTGCCGTAAGAATTAATATAATTACAGTGGGGTAAAAAACCTTTTTTAAAGGGGCTAGAGTTTCATGTGTATTTCTTTGCTCGGAGGAGGTTAGAAAAGGCAATAAACGTTATGATAAGTTGGCTAATGAACTTTATCGTGGTAATTAACCTTTTAACGACCAGTCTTGTGGATCAGGTTTTCACTGCAGATTTGACGGCAGTTACAATAAGAAGCTTAATTTATTGAAAGTATGTCAAAATGTCAATGGTCTTTCAAGAATCGACAAATCACCTTTCGCGTATTTATTGGCAGATTCCCAAAGACTATTATGCACGTAAAGCGCCGAAATTTCCATGCATGCATTGCAATGTGACGTGGCTGTTCCGAGCTCTGTTACGTTTCCGATGGTTTCGACGACGGAACGGCTGCCGAGAAACAGACAGACTCTCCGCTGCTGGGAGACGAAGTGTGTTTATTATAAACGCAGGCTGGCTTTTAAGAATCTTGTATCCAATCAGGACCGGGCACAAATAAAGAAATACAATCCCGCGCCGCTCCCAATAATCTTACCAGGAAGCCAAGAAAAACGCATAGCGTAGCACAGCACCGCAATTGTTACAGCTCGGCCAATGTTACCCAGTTCGGAAGCTGGTCAACAGGCTGACGCCTCTCGAGTGACTGGAGACGCAGGAGCTGTCAAAGCATTCAAATGGCGAGAGTCGAGTTGTGGTCCTTTTGGCCGTTTTGGCCTCGACATAGTTGCCTGCTCCCTGGGGATGTCGGAGATAGGCATTCAGAACGCCGAAGGACCTGGTAGATGACTTCAAAGTAGTACTCTTGCGAGTCGTGGGCAAGTGTCCAGGCTAGAAGGCCACAGTCGTCAGGTCTTGGAAGGGTCGCTCGGGCCAGGCTGCTGAAGCGCGGCAAGACGCCGCTCTGCTTCTGAACTGAAGGTCCAGAGTGGCAGGGCAGGGGGTTGGAAGAAGAAGGCAGCCGGAAAGGTGTCGGATATTTGGGCAGTCTGCAGCAAGCCGAAGTGCTGAAATGACTTGGGGGACGAGCGGCAGAAACGACATCGGAAGCAATCCGGCGCAACAAATCAGCAAGGCAAGACCCCTTGAAATCATTAGGAGCGGAATAATGCAACGCACATTCTGGACAAATTTAAGTGCTGTCATAAACCTTAGCATCGCAAAATCGCCAATTAAAAATTTGCAAAAAAAAAAAAATTGTGCGGACTTTCTTGCAGAACTGGAACACTAAGAAATCCGGCTCAGGCAATTGTCATTGGTGTGATTTCTTTTTTTTGTTGCGCCGCACCGGGAAAGTAATTTGGAGTGCCACGCTCCGCCTCATTAAACAACCGTTTTTGTTTGACATCTGATTAAGCCACACGAGAGGGCAGTGGTTAGTCTCGAAAATAAAGATCTTTTCAGATAGCACGAGAGTTTTCGATAGCCCATACCATACAAGCACACTCTTTGTCTACTGTGCTATATGCCTGTTCGCGTGTTGTTAGTTCTCTGCTGGCGTAGACAACAGGATGTTCCTCGTCCTTCTCGTTTACTTGACTGAGGACTACGCCCAGACCACGGTTGCTCGCGTCACAGTGCACTATGAAGGTGCGCGTGTAGTCTGGTGAAGCGAGCACAGGATCGCTTACTTAATGCTCCTTGATCCTGAGAAAGGCGTTCTTACGTTCCTCAGTCCAGCGCACGACATTTGGCTCTGCCTTGCGAAGTGCTTCTGTGAGTGGGCCAGCGACGTGCGCAAAACTAAGAATGTAATTTCGGTAATAGTCGGCTAAACCGATGAAAGAACGCATATCCGTCTTTGTTTTGGCAAACAAAAATTTTTTATGACCATAACTTTTCTTTTGGACGGGCGTCGCTTCCCTTGCCCCAAAACGTGGGCCAGATACTGAACTTCAGCATTGGCGAGATGACATTTTCTTGTCCCCTGACGGTAACGACATGTCAAGTACCGTGTCCAACGTCCTCTCGATATTTAAGAATTGTTTGGATCCTTTGCACATAACCCATGAACTTCCGGTTGAAGAGGCCCTTAGGTTCTTAGACCTCAGACTGTTTTTTATTTCTCATCAAACTTGTCGGTCATACGCTTCGAGGGGGAAAAAGCCACTCCTCCATTATCAATCGGCCTACTTCAAATTAGTTAGGAGGGGCGTAGTCCCCCCACCCTATGCCTTACAAAGGCCATCAAAATGTCATGCCCGCATACTGTAAAAACCAGCTTTGACGCGCAGATACCTAGGCTACTATCAGGGGGGTACCCTATTCACGTATTAATATCTGTCGCAGAAAAACTCCTTTACAAAATCAAAAATCCCGATGTAATCCAATGTAAGAAGAGGGACCGAAACCAAAGGCCAGCGGTTGTGCCTTATATTCACCATATTTCTCATGGGTTAAAAAATAGGCTACGGCGTAAACGTCAACGTAGTATTTTCTGCTCCATACAAGTCCTCTAGTTTATGTAAAGAAGTCAATTCATCCTCCCATAGAGCCTTAGGTTGTACAAAAAAGCATGAGACTCGTCTTGTTCCATGCTCTAAAACGGTGGTTTATGCGATTCCCCTCTCATGCGGTAAACAGTATGTTGGGCAAACCAGGAGGTGTCTCAATGACCGGCTACGAAAACATCACTATAACATAAATAGAGTAATATCAGGGAATCTAAGCATCCATTGCCCGGATTGCGGGTGTTCCGGGTACCTGAGTAACTGCACTGTTATTCCCAGAAGTTTTAATCAGCTGACCCGAGAGATCATCGAGGCTAAAAAATAGCCAGGTTTGACAAACAATGTGTCAGTGCCCCATCCTTAGCTTTATCAAAAAAAGAATTGGATTATCTCGAGATACCATCAAAGCACCGATAGTGATGGGGAATTTTTCGTTTAATTTTTATTTTTGTTTTTATTTGTATTATTTTTAATTTAATTTTTGAATTTTATTTTTTAATTTATTTTTGAATTTTTATTGTTTTTATTGTTTTTTTATTTTAATATTTGTTTTTCTTTTTTTATTTAATGTTTTTCTAATTTATTTTTATTTGAATTTTCAATTTTTTTGCAGTTGTCATTTATTTAGTTATTAGTTATTTAATAATGTTTACTGACCATTTGGTCTCTGGTGTGTAAAATTTAAAATGTTCTCATTAACGGCGGAGGAGAAGTTTAAGATTTGAGGAAGAAGAAATATAGGGACTGAGTTGTTAGTCAGCGCTGCGAGTCTGTTTCCTTCTTGTTTTCCTGTGAGTGTTACTGTTCATCCGCGCTGTTCCCTCCAAGCATGAATTACCAACTAGCTCAAGCATCCACATTATCAAATCCAGTGGCCTCGTGGCTGACAAAGCGCAATGCAAAAAGCATTGGCGGAACAGCTGTGTCCCAATCCGTTTTCTTTTCGTAACGAAGCGCACACACAATGCGCTTTATTATCGAGGAATACTTCTCCACAGAATTGCTCTGCGGATGGTACACGGAGCTGTGGTGAATGGCTATGCCACATTTATCTAGGAAGGTTGTGGTCAGCGCACTGGTGAAGACTGAACCCTGATTAAATGGGATGTCGCTTAGAAATCCGACACTCGAAAGACGCCGAACAGCGCGATAACGACTGCCGTAGAGCTTAGCTCGGGTAAAACGGATGCTTCCGGGTACTTTGTTGCAGGACAAAGAAGCGTCAACAGGTACTTGTTTCCTGCTGCGGTTGGTGGTTACGGGCCAACAATCTCTACCACCAACCTACGGAATTGTTCACCAATTATGGGTACCTGATCCAAAGGTGCCTTGACCTCATTTGGTGTACCCAATCTTTGGCAAACAGTTCACGAGCGTACCCAGTTACCAGAGTCTTTGAAGCACATCGGCCAGTAATATAGTCGTTTAGCAACCTGCTCTTGGTTTTGTTTATTCCCAAATGGCCAGCTCAACTGTCACTGTGAACCAAGCCCAGAAGCGCTTTCGATAGTTCTGTGGCACTACCACAACTATCGGTTTCCGTCTTTCGGTACGAAAGACCGAAAGACGGTCTTTCGTAACAAAATAAATGCTTCTTTTGCGTTTACATCTAGATTTTCCCGGCACGATTGCAGTGACGCATCTTCTGCCTGCCCCTTTCTTAGTGTGTGCTTATCAACCTTCACCAAACACTGAACGTTTTCGCTGACTGGGGTCTCTCGCTTTGATTGCGAAGTTGCGGTCTCATTATCGTGGAGCTCTGGTTCAGACGCGGATGGAACGGCGGTGACTGTCTGGCTCGTGCCATTTTCTTCTGATACCGCGACAGCATTCGTCATTGTAGCCTCCTGCCTTCGCTTCGTGTCCGCCCTTGTTATCACCATGACGGGTTTTACATCCAGCTCCATCCCTGCATTTTCTAATTCTCGCATTCACTTGTTGGAAAAAATATAGGGAATTTTGAGGGAGGTTATCGGAAACGTCGGCTTCCGTATGGAACTCGCCGAAGGCGCTTTCCATTTTGACTTTCGCAACAGGCAAGCACTTTGTGCCTGGTTCGAGTGCCTGCCGTACCCATACACATGCACCTGTGAAATGTTCAGGCTGAACGAATGACGGGTGAACAACATCGAAAGTTGCACTTGTGTCTCGTGACACTTTTCACTGTCATATCGTATGTGTAAGGCAGAATCAAGTCACTCTCTTCCGTTCGCAGGTTAACAGATACACTTGCTTGCCGGCAGCTCGTGGCGATATGTCCTGGCTGTTGGCACGTATAGCTAATTAACGGCCGCTTTTCTTCGAACTTAACTTTTTGCTTCCTCTTTCTTGGCCGTTTGGGGCTGCTCTGCCTTCTCGGACGCGTTCGCCGAGCTTGTTTCCTTTTAGCCTTTTTGAAACCTTCTGCACGGTCCCGAAGGTTTCTTTTTTTGCAGTTTATCCCAACTATCCACCCTACGGGAGCACTACTAGCTAGATTACCTGTCATTTGCAAAGGGGTTACATTCGGTTTATCATGAATCCGCAGGCGCATCGGCTCCAAAAGAGTTCCGTAGAACTGTTCAAGAGCAATCAGCTGAATGAAACTCTGTTTATCCTCGTATGGGCTCGCGCTTCTGAGCCATTCCTCCAGAAAGCTCATGGCTTTGTACGCAAACTCAGATTACGATTCGCCTTGCTGACGCCTCGTTTTACGACACTATAACTTTGCCCCCCCCCCCCCCCCCCCCCCCTAAGCTGAAGTTTCACCTCGTCGTAGTCACGCGCCTCTTCGACAGTCGTTCGTGCGATTACGTCTGCGGCCTCGTTTGGGAGCAACGCCAGGAGCCGTTGCGACCAAGTGTCCTTCCCAAACCCTGCATTTTTACATGTCCTTTCGAAGTTCACGAGGTACAAGCTGATGTCGTTGCCAACAGAAAATGGCTGAATGAAACCGCGCATGCCAAAGTTTCTGCGGCGTGTGGCTATCTCCGATGCGGCTGCACTATCCTCGAGTTTGTGAAGTTGAAACTCTTAACTTCAACTCAACTTCACGCTCTCTTAATACAAGAGAAACCGCCTCCCAGCATTCCTTTATGTCGTCATCTTCTACCCCGCATTTGGTTATGGCGCTAACAATTTCCTGCATGCGCTTTGCCTTCTGGATGGTTATGCCTAGCTCTGTAGCCAGCATAACGAGCTGGGGTTTTGTTAGCGATGTGAGATTCATGATGCCCTTGGCGAAAACTAATGCATTTGAAATATGTCTAAATGTATTTTAATGCACTTTAAAAACATTTTTTTTTAATTTTTAGTACATTAAATTACACTAAAAATACATTCGTCAGCTTATCACTTACTATTAAAATGTATTTCTAAAAATAAAAAATGTGTATTAAAATGATTATCGTATACGTTCATCTCAAATACATTTTAATGCATTACTACTTTGATGGTCTCTTCAAAATGGATTTCAAATACATTTGTGTTAGTATGAATTAGATCGCTCAGCATTAAAACATATTGTTTGTCAGGCGCCTAAAAAGACAAATAATACACGAGGCAGGCTTCGACAAAACCTGACTTCTAAAATCAGGGAAAATTTTGAGCAAAATGTTTTTTTTTGTGTTTTTTTTTTTATGTACCCATTTTAATCTCAATCACCGAATTTTGAAAAAAAAATTCCACGTTTTTTTTTTTTTGACGGTTGGCAACACTGTAGTAGAAGGCCAGAAGGGAATAGCAACCAGATCCAGCCAACTGGTTTCTGTTGTCTACTATCGACTCCGTGAATTTCTACGTTTTTAGCCGGAAAGCGTCTGAGTCCTCGCTGAAACGTTCCTGGAGGTCTTCATGACTGTTCAAGAAAAGCATACAATACACTCTAAGAAATGCCTGCGCGTGTACTTACCCGCAAAACGCTGAAAGAGCTAATCTCTGCGGTCTACGAAATCAGCTCAGCGAATGATGAGGCGGAACATCCGTTTAGACCTAAAAAGGAAGTCCCCACGCAGCAAAGAGTTGGCCAAGCAATGGCCAATGGCTGGCAATGGTCCTCGGGCCAGTGGCCAGACAGTGGCCAGAGATTGGCCGATGACTGGCCTTTCCCTGGCCATTGGCCACTGGCCATCAGACAAGTATTGGTCAATGAATGGCCACTCTTTGGCCACTGGCCACAAGACCATCCCCAGCCACTGGCCATTGCTTGGCCAAAATTCGTGCTGCTTGGGTCTGCGCTGTGGCATTACGCAATGCAAAGCGTCATGCTTGCATTGAGTAATGCCACAGCGCAGACTTCATTTTTAGGTCTAAACGGATGTACCGTCTCATCCCTCGCCGAGCTGATCTCGTAGATCGCAGATATTGGCTCTTCGAGTGTTTTGCGGGTAAGTAGACTCACAGGCATTTCTTAGAGTGTACGTTTCTTGATCGTTCGTGTAACTTTTCAAGCTCCGAGGGGCACATTTCCATCGTGAAGTGACGGCCGATTCAACATGGCTGCCATGTGCCCGCCACTCACGGCCAGCTCTAGCCGAGCCTTTCAGAAGGAAAAGAGCCGACTCATCTCCGAAAAGTTCCCAGAAGTCTTCATGAATGTACGAGTAAGGCGCACGGTACGTTTCCCAACCGTTCGCGTGCCTTTTCAAGCGACGAGGAGGTGGTTTCTATCATGATGCGGCTGTTAAATTAACATGGAGCCCATCTTCCCGCCCGCCTGCATGGCTAACCTTGGCGGCACCTCTGTGGAACTTCGCGGTGCCCTCTGAAGTTCTGCAGGTGTGCCGGACTCCATCGCGAATCTACAGGCCTTCGCGTGATTACAGGATGACGACCAGTCGATTACAAGGCGAAAAACGCAGTGCGGAGACCGACCACCTTTGTCTGCGGCAATTGACAGTGCCAAACGCTAATCCGTCTCCATCGGCTTAAATTTTCAGGCATCAGTCGCCGACCAAAATGGACGGACGACCGCTCACCATCGAGAGCACATGGCAAGTGTTATTTTTTTATTTTTTCGAAAAGCGTTTTTTAGTAGTCAAGCTCGTTTGTAATGTTTGCTTACATGTGCGGCCGGGCGACGTTCGGGTCCCAGAAGTTGTGCGAGAGGAAACTATTTATTCTCTCTAACTCTAAGGACATCAGTCACAAGTTCTGTTTCCTCTGTTGTTTCTTTTTTGTTTTTTTAGAGCGCAGCTCTTAGGCGCCCGTTTCTGGCTTGAGCGGCGTCGCCGTCGCCGTCGCCGTCGGCGTAACCGCGCGGTGCATGATGGGTAAATTTCCCTGCTAAATTTAGCGGAAAATTTTCCCCGCTAAATCTAGCGGAAAAGTTTCCCCGCTAAATTTAGCGGACAAATTTTCCCGCTAAATCTAGCGGAAAAGTTTCTCCGCTTAATCTAGCGGAAAATTTTCCCCGCTAAATCTAGCGGAAAAATTTCCCTGCTAAATTTAGCGGAAAATTTTCCAGCTAAATTTAGCGGAAAATTTTCCCCGCTAAATCTAGCGGAAAAATTTCCCCGCTAAATCTAGCGGAAACTTTTCCCCGCTAAATTTAGCGGAAAATTTTCCCCGCTACATTTAGCGGAAAACTTTCCCCGCTAAATTTAGCGGAAAAGTTTTCCCGCTAAATCTAGCGAAAAATTTTCCCCGCTAGATTTAGCGGATCTAGATTCTCCCGTGCCTTCCCCTCCTCCTCAAGAGCTGCGCTCTATTTCGGCGTTACAGGGAGTTGTAAACGGCTTTAATTTTTTCCTTCGTCGCACGTGTGAGTGTTTGTAGCAAGTGCTTGTCTTTTGTTGAGCGTAAAAGTGCATTCTGTAGTAAAATGAAAATAACGTTGCCTAAATATAAGGCTTAGTATGAAAAGAACACGCGATAAGACTGCGGGGATTGAGTTTACCATTGTACCGGCAGTACAAAATAAACAAGTTTCTAATTGCAATGTGTGTGAAGTGCTCAACGCGTTTTAGAGTTCTCTTTTGTGGGACTAGCATCCTGGGAGGGGTCTCTGGTTTACTTTCACTGAGTGAGCACTATTTTGTGCATTTGCTTTACTAGATGTCTTGCAGTTTTGAGGTGGGTAAGGATATTCAATTGGATAATTTAAGAATTATATAGAACGTATTGATAAAGTATGCTAAAATGCATTTTAATTCAAGTGAGAAATATAGTTTTTTGAACGCGCCACAACTGCACGCAGTGCATTTAGGAATACATTTTAAATCGCTTAGAATATATTTTCAGCCATACCTTTATTGCACCTGGAAATGTATTAAAACGTATTTCAGAAATACGTGTATTAAATGCATTTAAAACATAATTAAATATAGGCTTTCTTTTTTTTGCTAAGGGTGCCTAGTCTTTGAAGTGTCAAAAATCCCAGTACCACTAATTTCAACCAGCTAAGGCTCCCAATGATAGCAAAGACATCGTGCGCTCACCAAATCGGGCACCAGGCTGCCACCGACGTGCGTTCCACACCGCCGCCACCGCTGCCACCAGCTGTTACGTTTCCGGCGGTTCGACGACGGAACGGCTGCCGAAGGAACAGACAGACTTTCGTTCTGCTGCTGGAAGAACCATCTTTCTTTATTATAAACGCAAGCTCGCTTTTAAGGATCCTGTATCGAATCAGGACCGAACAAAAAAGAAAGAAATGCAATCCCGCGCCGCTCCCATTAACCTTATCAGGAAGCCATGAAAAACGCCTAGCGTAGCACAGCACCGCAATTGTTACAGCACCTAGTCGATATCTCGGCCGCGTGTTCGACGCGGCCAAGATATCGAACACGCGGCCGAGACGCGGCCGCGTGTTCGACGCACTGACATCGCGCTGCCGCTAGAGCGATGAAGCGCTCGAAAGAAGAATGCATTGAAACGGAGGTCCGGCGCCTTTTCTCCAGCCAGTTTTAAAATAAATCTCGAATAAAAACGCGGAAACTTATTAATATATACTCGAATATTATTTCTGTAATTATGAGCACTGAGTGTTTTTTTGTTTTATTTCTTTTTTTTTTTTTTGGCGCAGCGATTTACGAGTTCCTTAACATACTTATTGTGTCCGTAATAAACGAAATACAAATAGTGGCATAGATAAAATAGAGAAGTGGAGCGTTATATACTAAAATATTGGCACCGCATTTAAATGAATTCTTGGAAATACTTAACAAAATACTGCATTACTTTCACATTAGGTGGTAGTTCAAAAATAAATCACAATATTGTTTGCACTAGCTCGCATGATATACCATGCAAATGTCAATCATAATCAAGTTAATCAGAATTTGCCTTTTGTTTGAAAATGGCTTTTCATAAATGCATTGAACGATCCTCGACTTCAAATTAGCAAGAACTTCCTGGTGCACGGAGAGCCTCCCTACGATGGTGAAATATAGATTGAACTGCATGCATCAATGCATTTCATAAAATTAAGAACACTCTGGCTATGGGGAAGTACATCTTTGATATAGTTGTGTTTGTAGAAGAGTTATACGCTGGTTATTTGCCATATGTGCCACGTTTTATAATTGCATTTGCCACAAACTCAACATTTTATTAACATCTTCGAGAATTCCCCTTTACGCCAGACAATTCAATTTCGAAATGTCAAACCCTTCTAAAAACTGAACAGATGTCCCTGGTTCGAAACAAGAACATATGCGTAGTTGGCGACAAGACTTGGATTTGTTTCTGTAGGTACTGTGTGACAAGAGGACAATGAATGAAAAGAGAATGATTTATTTGCGTTTCCGCACTCGTTGAACCTATAAAACGTGCCTGTTGCTCCTGCTTTTTCACAGTCGAGTTTTCAAGCGCTTTACTGAGATACACCAATATGAACGCCGCTTTTATTGCTGCTTTGCTGATTCTTGGGACACTTACACTCGACGCTATGTAAGTATATAATTTATACGTTCTCTCGGAGAATCTCAGCCTTCTTAATAACAATTCAGTGCATAAATTAAGGACACGTCTTTGAGTCTGGCTTAATGAGCTTACTGACTGGGCTCTTACGTAGCAGGTAGTTAGTACAGAGAGCGACGAACTGCAGCACATTTTAGAAAATCTATTCACACCGCATTTCATTAAAAAATAACCTTTACATGACTACTTACTCGCTTCATCAGTTTAGTGCGAAGGCTGATTAAAGCGTTAAATATTTGAACACATATTTCCCTCGGTGAGAATTGTTAAAATTTTCTAGGCATTCTTTAGTCAAGTCGCATGTTTGTGCTCAAGACCTATTGCACTATAAATGTGCTATGCATGGCGTGGACCACACCACCGCACACAGCAGCTTTTCTGGGTCGCACTGGCGCCTCTGAAGCTAGCTTGCCGACATACAAAAGAAGAAAATATCAGCTTTAGTGATCGAACTTACAAAATTGATATGAATAGTACCGCATATCAACTTTACCATCACAGAAGCAATTGTAAGGGTGGTATGGAGAACAATGTGTATATTTAGGATCTGAAAAATCAAAGTATGCTTTGATGGAGCCGCAAATGTTTACAATTGCTTGTTCAAATCTTTGAGAAGATTTTTACTCTAAGAGGTCTCCAGCATAGAATTGCAACCATTGTTTCTGTAGAAGGGTTGTGAGCTGGGCTAGCTGGTAAACAATAAAGATAAAGGTAGAAAACTGTCACATGTAATTTTTTTATATTTTCCTACCTTCTTCGATAGTTTTAACCGTTTAAAGGCTCTTCCCCTTCAAAAGGCAGCCAATTTACTGAATTTCGACATATTATTATGAGGCGGAGTTAATTATAATCACCGTCAGGTTATACAAGACAGGACGGAGCTTATTTTGTCCCCAATTCACGCTGCAAGATTTGTCCTTCGGCGCTCTTCTCGGCTACTGCCGCACTCGCATTGGCAGACGAGGGGTAATATCATCGCAGGGGCTCGCCATGCCCAGCGCTGAATAGGGTGCCGGTGACTGTACCTTAGACAAGTCGTCCTTTCAGAAAGTACTTTCCCATTGGTAAAGAATAGACGCATTGCTCGAATTCGTCTCGCAGTGTACTACTTTGCAAAAGAATGAAAACATACAGAATCTGCGATGGTACAATATAATTGATTTTTTTTTTCTCTCCAATTCCTAGGGCCGAAGAAGAAATGTATGCAAATTACTGTCCAAGTAAGCCGGTAAGTTACGACTGTCATTCATTTGGTCGTTTTTTGTTTGGAACGTCTTTATCAAAATATTGAAGTGCGACTCAGCCGTCTACAGACCATTTTAAGGAGTAAGGGAGCGGATTTCGGGGAGATAAAATGTTAGAAAGGTAGGAGGGAATTCTAGAAATGGAAGCCACGATGATTTTGAAGGTCGATGTACCATCCTAGTTTTGTAGCTGTGCAAAATTTTATTTTCAATACTACGGGTATATTTCTTAACTTTTAAGAGGGGTAACTAGATTCATTAGAAGTTTAGGGAATATAGTGTATATTATTATTTAAAAAAAGGATAGTAGTAATGCAATATTTTAGTATTAAACACTGCAGAAGCTTGGTGCAGAGGATAGTCTTCCTGCTCTCGCGTAGCGGTTCCGACATTGCCTGCCTGTAGGGGGATTACGACTAGAAGTCAGATAAGTACGATCGGCATATCCGAATGACATAGAGTTTTGAGTAAGATAACCTTCGACCTGGTTCAGGCAGCTGACTGTGTGTAATGGCTAAAATGTTAAAAGCTTGTGTGCAAGGGCAGGAATTACATGGCCTAGAAGCACAGCGACTTAAGTTATTGGAATTAGGCAGTCAGCAGGCATGTGACATCGGGTAATCTAAGCCGTCGACCAGCCGCCGACAAATACATTACGAGGGTTATTATCAGGAGGACATAAGGAGCTGTTCGTCTAGAACAAAAACAAATAGAACAGAAGCAAAATGGGGAGCGGGGCACTATTAATTGTGTAGCCGAAGAAAGGATTGTGCCGGCAGAAGTGAGGCGTTCTGTTCAATATCACTGTTCTTCATGTAGCAATATGTTGTTTGAACGATGCCGTGCATCATGAACGAGTAGTCATGGAGTTTGATGTTTGCCGTAGCTGACTCACTCAAAGCAGATTTCTGCTCCCTGCCCATAGCTTTCGAATTGACATATTTTACTGCCTATATTCGAAGCGTATTGTGAGTGTTTCCTCTGGGTGGGTGATATTATCTTAACTTAACATCGATTCGAACTCGTAGCAAAAATTAACCATATTTTTCCCAGCGCATCAGCAGCTTCCCATATCTTGGAGTAATCATTACAATTCGAAAACTGTTAAAGTTTGCTTTAGTTTGGCCAACGAAAACTGTTGTCTTTAGTTTGAATATCTTTGCCGTCTTAATAATATTGCAATTTTTTTCAGAGAGCCGGTCTTTGGCGCCCGTGTCCGGGTCTCGCGGAGTAGGCGTCAGGCGTCGGAGAAACCATCCTAAATTTAGCGAGGGAATGGACGTCACGTGACCTCAACAATAATTCAATTCCCCGCTAAATTTATCGGGGAAAATGACGTAACATGACTTGGTGGCACGTCACCAATGAACAAATTAACTTTCTCTGGTAGATTTGGCGTAAAACTTGACGTCACGTGACCTCCACAGCAATTCAATTTCCCGCTTAATTTGGTGGAAATATTGACGTCACGGGACCTCAACAGCAATTCAATCCCCCCCCCCCCCCTAAATTTAGCGGGAAAATTGACGTGTCGTGACCTCAACCCCATTTCGATTCCCGGTTAAATAGCGCTAAAATTGTCGTCACGTGACTTCAACACCAATTCGATTCCCCGCTAAATATAGCGGAGAATTAAACTGCTGTTGAGGTCACGCGGCGTCAATTTTTCAGCTAAATCTAGCAGGAAAACTGTGGGAGGAGGAGGATGGGAGGGTAAACGGAAGGAGAAAGGGAGGGTACGAAGGGAAAGGAGTAGGAAAGGAAAAGGAGACGGGTGGAAGAGGAAGAGCCCGCGAGGAGGAGGCGAGAGGAGGAGGATGAAATGAGGAGGTGGACAGGAGGAGGACAAGAGGAGGTGGAGGAAAGGAGGGGAAGAGGAGGAGCAGAGTTGGAGGGTGGGAGGACGGGAGGAGGAGAGGTTGAGGTGAAGAAGAGAGAGTACGATAGAGGAGGAGAGGTTGACGTGAGGAAGAGAGGGTACGAAAGAGGAGGAGAGACATACCCTCCCCTCCTCCTCAAGAGCTACGCTCTAATTTTGTGTTACAGAGATTTGTAAACGTCATTGATGTTTTAACTACGGCAGATTTTCAGTAATCCCAAATATCCCCATGGTTATTTTCTGTGAAGAAATTTTAATTATTTTATGGAATCGGTGAGATTAGTACACAAAGGCTAGACCATTTTTTCATACCTATCCTAAAGAATGTGATCGCTTCTTGTCTGTTTCTAAACAAGACCGGCGTTTAATAATCGCTGCAAAATATGGCATAGCCACTATTTCTTCCAAGTTCTATTTGAAATCTAAGCTGTAACCCGTGTACAAATTTAGTTACTCAGAACCTTGCCGTACAAATTTAGTAGACACTTCGAAGTCGCGGGGCTCGAATACGACGATAGATGGATTCCAACGGCAGCAACCTTTATAACAGACGGTACCTCTCGGCACCTAGTCCAGAAATCAAAAGTAAGATTTTTTCTCCCCGTAAAGTTCTTCCTTTTCTGTATTGTTGTAACCATCACCAGGCGGTGTGGGATAGCGCTAGGATGACCTTTGGAGGATCGGGCAAAAAATACATGATATCCCTTCTTCTTCCTGCTGCGAGGCAGTCGCCAATTTCCCCCTAGCCAAACCTTATGTGCACCACCCAAAAACCCTGCCCGCTGGGAGACAGAGTTCAGATCTTGTGCAGGAGCCACGCGGGGGAATCCCTGCTGCTCTCTGTCCCACCTGTCTCCAGCCGTGCTAGTTATTCATGTGTCCTTCTTTTATTCTAGAAATTTATCACCTGTCTTCTAATCCCATCTTTGCTATTGCAATTTCATTTTTATCCATTCCTTCATTCTCATCTGCAAACCCCAGGGCTTCGGCGAAATCCTTCGCTCAAGTCTCGAGGGGGAGGTGTGGGAGTAAGCTCTATGCACTACAATACCACGCGTTCTAATGCCTCGTCTGCTCCACGGCCAACGATATACCACCTATCCATTTCCTCACTCGTTACGCTATATGTCCCAGTTCTCATTACTGCCGTTCTAGTCTGAAACAGCAACGAAATTCCTCAGTGAATTTTCACAGCAATGATTCCTAACTTATTTCCTGTTTTCGTCCCCTATAGGTAATTAAAACCGATTTTCCCCGCCTTCCTTCCTCCTATGGTCTCCTCTCGGCCTCCTTCACTTTCTTTTCTAACGAGGTAGTCAGCTCTGCCCCGGCACTTGACTCTCGGTATATGAATTTCAGATTTCGTGTTTGGTTTGTCCGTTCAGTGTTAAGAATTTTCATATATAAATGTTTGCATACATGTTCGCTGTATCCCGTCCAATGTTGTGGACGGAAGAGATGGTACGATCAACTGTGAGCTCAGATGAAAACAATATGTTTAATCCTCGTGCCACTGGGCTCGCGCCAAAGAGTAGAGTCGTCCTCTCTGTTGGTGGCGACGCTGGCCGCATTGGCTGCGGCAAATAGCTCCCCCCCTCCCCCAACTCGAAACGTCGCCTGCAGGCCTGCAGCAGGCTGCAGGGGACGGAGCGATTCAGTGAGCAGTAGCCGATGAGGCTCCTTAATGGCGCTGCTTCACTTGAAGGTGCTGTGAGCGGAATGGTGCGGCAAAGAACAGTGGATTATGAAGACTGCGTGCCGGGAACCGTGCAAATTATGGTTAATGTACAGGTCAGGCATTGTGGAGGCAGCAGACATCGGAAACATCAATCCAATAGTTCTGTGGCTTCGAGGTTTATGGGTTCTATTCTCACTCGGGCTCCAGGGGAGATGTCAGCCAGCAGCGGAGCCGATGCAGCGTAACCCCCGAAGATCACGCACCGAATGGAGAGCAGGTGCCATACCTAGCAGTGTTGAAGAGCCACTGGTCGGTCACGGACCCGTCTTGATAGAAAGAGTGCGATGTGCCTTGACTTGCCTTGCCCCAGCGTGGCGCGGTGTGGCACGCCCCACATCCTGTAGCAGCACACGACCGTGCCATGCCAGCACCACGCCACACAGATGACTACGGCAGCCGGGGCAATGGTGGAAATTAAAAAAAAAAAAACGTAGACTTGCCAATGCTGCGGGGTGAGTGGTGGTCGCAGCACGTTTCTGTGAAATGCCGGCGGCAGACGCACCTGGCAAGAGGGAATTGCAGAGACTACGGATGAGGGGGCCTAGGGAAATGTGCTCCCGCGTATTCGTTCGAACTACCAAGCCGTAGTCGTGCCCAGGGTCAAGGAGAACGTTCCCCTAGATGGCGGGTGCTCGGAGTCGATAATGACGTCCGGGTTACCAATATGTGGCGCGTTCGTTGTTGAGGAGACGGAATAGATGGTATGACTCACTCCCAGCTTAGATGAAAATGGTCCGTTTAATCCACGAGCCGCTGGGCTCGCGGTTTTGGGTAGAGTCATCGTAATTGTTGGTGGCGGCGCTAATCAATTGACTGCTGCACTCGCCAACAGTGTATCCTTCATTGTATCTAGGATTTGTTCACATTTCAATTGAGTGATCGCCACTCTAACCTCGAAAGGTGTTCATCCCATATCTCCCTGCAACACTTGGTTGTGTTTACTCCCAGGTGCCCCCCGTCCTAATCTGCCGACTCTGCTCTGTCGGGACTCTAAACTCGAATGGACTTTAGATTTCACGCATAGTATCAAGTTTACAGAATGCAAACCCGGCATTATGACTTCTTTCATATTATTCTAAATGTTTCATAAAGTATAGTTGCATAGTGCGCTATGATTTCTTTTTCTTTCCTTGACCATGATGTGGAACACCCGAGACTGTGGTAAAAGCTGGGAAACTTGGTCGAAGAAAAAAGACAAGGGAAAACTAAAAGAACGTCTCAAACTCAGTTACTGCGTTTATTTCCTCAAAGCCTCATATATGCGCAACCTAATCACCGTCCACCGATGTCACAAAGTAAACCTTTGTTATACAATTCTACCCACACTGGTCTTCACCTCAACCGTAAACGGTGACCTCAATCCCAAACTGAAAGCTTGGGACCTTGAACAAAACAAACACAACAAAACCAACAAACTGACCCACTTCCTTTCCAACCGGAGTCTGAAAGGGCTGCGCTTTATCTACTGAACCCCTGCCCACAAAATGACTCATTGCACGTTCAATTACAACTGAAAAAAAAATTAAAAAAGCATTACATCTTAAGAAACTTCTTGGAACTACTTCCGAGTTGCATCGAAGCATGACTGATACAATTACCGATGGATTTGATACGAACTGTCTCTCTTATGAGCCTCTTAGTGTTTTTGCGCTCTTTGTGCACAATGTCAGTTTGCGACCAAAGTGCCGCACAATCGTTGCACTCACGAATGTGTTTAGCAATCTTTGAAATGGGTGCGTTTACTTTTACATTTCTTTTGTGCTCTACCAATCTATCATTTACACACCTTGCCGTTTGATCCACATACTTGAAACCGCATTCCAGTGGTATTTCATAGACCACCCCTTCTTTGCAATCAACCGACTTATCACGGTGCACTTTCTGACACACTTTCTGACTCGTCTGAAACGGTGTGAAACGGTTCAGCTTAAGGTCGGACTTAAACGCTACATCTGTCCCAAATTTCTTTGCGCATGCTTTAAGGTTATGAGAAATTGCGTGAAAATACGGAATAACCGCCTAATGCTTTTTCGCTTCCTTTTCTGGTCGTTGTTTGACATTTTGCTGCAATTGCAATTGTCTTTTTATGAACACACTCTGATAGCCTCTTCTTCCAAATATTGTTTCCTCATTCAGGCATACATCCAGATATTTATACTTCTGCTGCTGTTTTATTAGAATGTTTCGTATTACCAGTGCCCCCCCCCCCCCTTTCGTCTTTTAAGACCAGTATTCCTGACTAGTGTTACAGAATTTCAAGCCCAAAGAATCTGCTTACTGACCACAGATTTGGTCAGCTTCTGTAATCCAACCGGGCTATCTTCTAGAGGTACAATGTCGTCTGCGTACAACAATTCCGGTATCAATAGTCATACCTTTCCCCCTCTCTCGATATAGGAGATATCAAAACATAAATTGCGCAATTTAATTTTCTTTCCCATTCTACTCCGTTATATCATAAAAAGCAGTGGCGATAACGGACAACCCCGCTTAAGACCTCTTTTTATAGCTACTGGTGTCGTTACAAATTACAAGGAGGTTATCGCCATAGTAAGGCCGATAATTACTGAAATTTGTAATTAAACTTTTTAATAGTTAAAAATAAATTTCTGATTCGAATCAGAAACATACTGAGACACCAATAAAACGACTAAATCAGATTGATTGTTAAAATATTTGCAGCGCGTGGGAATCTTGGTAGTGCGGTAGATTTACCACTCATGCAAAAGGTGCAAACTTGAGGTTTCGAAAACGCGGATGATAAAGGATGGAAGAACCGCGCGGATCTTTTTTCGCACTAGTAGCCTCGCGTTTGTTGCAAGAGGGGACTTTTTAGCCCATCACCGCGCTTCACACGCTTCAAATGTTTCTAAACTTAACGGATTCAGTCGTTTTCAAAAAGGTTCAGCAAATTTGTCATTGGAAGCATAAGTTTACAATCGCTACATAAACAGTTAAATAAAAAAAAACACATTAGTTTACTAATATATCGTGACAATTAGCTCCCTACATTATGTCCCCCTGACCTTGTAGCTCACCTCCAAAAACTGCATCCGCGTAGCTTTGACTGCTTCCGTAAAAACAGTCCTGTAAACCCGAAACAACACCTTGTGGATTTTGACCTAAAGTTTAATAATTGGTCGTTTCAATAATTTGAGAGATAGTATAGCATTCTAAAAAAAAAGGAAGTTGAGTTCTGGTATTACGGTGGGCGGTAATCCCACAAGGAGTAAATAATCGTAATATTTATTCTTCATGATACAAAGGAAGCGCTCAACGCGGTGCGCATCTTAATAATGTAATTTTGAAAGCGAGAGATTTGGTATTGTATTATTGGCACGAACCAATTTCTAATAATTTGCTATATCACATTATTTTCTTTGTTTAAGTTCTGTAGGTCATGTAAATGTAAGTAACAGGGAGCGAATTATACATTTGTTTTCAGTGCACAAGTCATGACAACTGTAAAACTGGTAGTGACTACGATCCTGTCTGCAAGTGTCTCACACCAAGGAATGATGCTCGGACGAAATATTGTGGCTTGTCTTACGATTACCCCGCTTGACGGTTCGTCAAAAGTTGCCATTCTTAGTGGATAAATAAAAGGAGACAATGTTTCAGAAATTATTAGTGTCTCTATGGCCCCCAAGCCATTCTTCTCTTTCTCTGGTACTGTACTCACGGAGACAATTTACTAATATAACCTTGTATTGTGTATATAATATTTTACGACTGTTACATAAATAAGAAAGATGAGCTTCATATTCTAAACAATTTTTCAGACTAAAGTTTGTTTCTTAGAATCGTTTTTGAAAATACTAAATTGACCGAGATGTCAAAACGCCAGCATCACAGGGAGCACAAAATATTCGCCAATATTTTGTAAACGCGGGTAACCTGGTCCAATATTTGGACCGAATATCGCGATCTGCGCCCGATATTCGCAAATATTAGACACAAATCGAAAAACCCGGCGTTCAAGTTCTGAGGGATCTCCTGGATAAACTCAATGCCCAGATGGTCTTTGAAAAAAAAAAAAGTTGCTCGTAAACGTAGACGAAATACCCAAGGTCTACCTTTCTTCAAATATTTTGTTTTCGCAAACTTACGAATTGGCGAATAAAGGTGTTCTTGACCTATTTCGAACAACCAAATATTGTGATAATGCCGGCGTTTGAAATCAAAACTTATCTGGAGCGACCGTCAAGACGACACCGAACTTTCGCATGCAACTGAGAATGGAGTATAACAGACTATTTTCTGTATACTTCTTTGTTAAAACGGTAACTGCTTTTCGAGTCAGTCGTCCTCTGTTTGCCTCAAACTTGCTTTCCACACTATTTTAAGATCAGTATTGAACGACAGCGGCAAACGTAGAGCGGAATGAATTCGAACAATCGCTTTTCCGAGAAAAACAAATATCTCGCCCACACCGCCCCGGCATAATTACAGGCACGCTAATCCGACCCTGCCAAACCAAGCTTCACTCACATGCTGGGCAGATGCGAACTTGCGTCGCATTCGCGTTGTGCGATTATGCGCTCAGACAGCGCACGTGATACACGCTCATTCAGAGTACAATTTTTTCTGTAAATGGCTCAATGCTAACCAGAGGTAAGTGCATGTCTTGCAGTGATTGCTAACCATACGTGAGAATCTACGTGCAGGTTAGGGATTGCTTAAACAAATACAGTTACGCCGGTTTCTGATAATTTGGTCGTTATATAATCCACGGCCGTTGCCTATTATTATTGATACTGCCTTTCTTATTGGGCGATTGCGTAGTATACTTAGTGGGGAATTAAGCCCTTTTTAAAAGTCCGTCCAGCAATATTGATGATCGTTATTTCTTGGGCACGTGATTGAGTCCCAGTACTCGCCGAACTCATAAAGGGCCCTCCAACAGTATTTGAGCGTCTACTTTTTTTTTGCGGTTTCTCCACGCAAGTGGTCCCGGAAACCCAGTGGACAACGAAAGAGTTTAAAAATATTAGCGCATCATATTTTAATTTGACAACTCGGAAACACCTCCTCCGACGGTGGCGCCGCGAAGGTGCCGAATGCGCGCGCATAACGGCGCTCCCTTTCACTATACTTCACATTCACTGGGT
>JABSTQ010008875.1:25000-32468 GCA_013358835.2 Ixodes persulcatus
CTGCAGCAGGACATTCCTAACGCTGAGGTAGAAAATATTTTATGCACTAGAAGAAACATTATTTGATCGTTTCGTCAGTAATCCGTACAAGAAAAAGTATTTGTGGCATTCCCGGAGTGATACACAACAACAGAGGAGTGCATGGACATATAAACAGTAGAGGCCTCACATTCGTGAAAAAGAACCTTGAATTCTTTCGTTGTTAACAAGGACCTCGAAACATTTCCAATAGTTTCAGATAATCCGCTCTGTGTCCGAATCAATCCGAAGCTGTCAAAATGACTAATGGCGTTGTTCTTTGGGGAGACAAAGAAGAGAACCCAGTGTTCGCCAGAGGAAGACTTCGGTGCAGAGATAACTACGTAAAGGCCCTGCATTGGCGTTTTGTGGGCAATCTCGTCGCGGACGAATGTGCCGTGAAACTGGGAACGTGAATCAACTGGCAGACACTTCGAGCGACTTCCGGTCAGCTATTTCAGCGCCATCTCTTATCCGTTGGTATTCTATTAAGAACTTCCGGTTTACGCCGGAAAATGTATTTAATAGGATGAGATACATATTATTGTTGCTGCTTACAGATTTCAAAAAATTATCCTAGTAAGGTGAAACAAATATTTTGGTTAGCTAAAGTTTCGCCCTCATACTTTGTTCTCATTGGTCGGTTGTTTTTTTTGTATTTTGACCGTTGAGAACAGTTCCGCGTCGGCTGCCGTGGTCGCGGCTGCGTCGGCTGCTCGACGGCGCCTTTGCCAGCGGTGCGGTGGTGGATTTCGTTTGCGGCAGTAGACAGTGGCGTTGCGTCTACCAGTACGCCGAGCAAACGGAACCTTGTCTATTGCTCGACTCAGTGGTGCTCTAATTCCGGTTTCAACAGCTCTGCCAAGTTCTTTGGGTTCCCGAGTGAAGAAAGGTAAAGAAGGGCTGCTGCTTTTCGTTATACAGTTTCGGATTGCCGAAAACTTGCTGGTGCATGTTTCATTATGGTACAGTTATTGTAGAAGGCCAGTAGGGACAGGGCATTTATGTTAAGATGAGCGGTGTGGGGGGGATCGGTGTTCGAGCACCTCAGCTTGGTAGCACGTGCGTGGAGCAGCTCGCGCTGCAGAAGGAACCTGCGAGAGGCCGTGGCGATCGAATCACTGTCGCTAAATACTGCAAAGTTAAATGTGTCATTGCTGTGAATACTTGAATAGTAGTTTTCTGTAGATCTTGTTACTTTTTTTTTTGTAGCGTGAAGTGCACGTTTTTTGTGTTTTTTTTTCTGTATAAAGGACGTACCTAATAAAAAGAGAACTTGCAAAAGAAGTTTGGACTTGTGCTCAGACTGGCGATGTGCGCCCATCTTAAGCTGCGAAACATCAGCGGCCGGGTGCACTTTGCATTCATTGATTGACGATCTAATGAGAAGTGGCTGTCACTGAACATGCACTGTTGCCGAGCCGATCTCAATCGAGCGACGCAAAGTCAAGTGCAATCGTTTCGGAAGCGTCGGACATTCGCAGAAAAAGGTAAACACACTTTTTTTATATGAAAAAGAGTATTACTTTGTTTTGTAGAAGAACGAGACGGCGGCAATGGGAGCAGTTCCCTCTTCTCAAATTCGTTCGGAGTTCGGAGGCTGCTCCGAACTCCGAACGAACTCCCTCCTCCTCTTGTCGCCGAGGGTGGGAGAGAGGGAGAGGAGGGACAACACTTCTCACACCCTCTCCCACAACCAAGCGGTTGCCATGACGACGGCGCGCGTATTGTTTTCTTGATTTCTTATTGTTCTCGGAGAAACCCAACGCCGGTTGGGGGAGATTTGGCGCTGCCGTCTGCAATTGGAGTCCCTATGGGAGGTATAGGAAGAGTCCGCAGGTTGCGTGAATACTGGTTGGTTCAATTAAAACGTTGGGTCGAATTTGTATTACTCTATCTTCTCGTTTGATAAATTCGACGGTTTTATCAGTGTTTATTTTCAAAACCGGAGGCGTATCGGGGATAAGAAGAATCGTGATGGCTTTAGAAAAGTCTCGCTCGAAAGTCAGGGTGAGTCTCACGTTTACAGCGAGGATACGGCACACGCTTCGTTTTATCAGTCGGGAATCAGCATATATAGTAGAGAGGAATTCTATATTTTGACAAGGCACATTAAAAAAAAACTACTTTTTGATTGAGGCAGTGTTAAGATGTGAAATATGCATTTAAATCGAGATCTCGACTACAATCAAAATTTCCCTATTGTTGTGAGCCATCAAACGACGTAAAAAGAGATTCTGTCCGAACCAAAGAATGTGCGATATATCTGGACAAATTATTATATATCCGCTATGATGTAGCTGTAACTCGACTTTTACATACTGATTATAACGAGGCAGTCTAGTTGTTTCAGGGAGCATGATGTGGCATTGGTACCTGATTATTGGGTCAATTAAATCTTCCGCCAACTAGAAACCCTCGAGGATTTCAATTCGTTCCTGCGTTATGACATGCTTAACCCTCGTGAGATCTACAGGGTGATACAAGGAGACGCCAGGCTCTTTAAATCGACTGGCAAATTCGGTTTCTTAACCTATCGCGCTACGACTTTGTGCAACGTTGCCCACAGATGGTGCATTTTTTTTTGTAAAATTTGTAAAGAGCGAACTTACCTGAGGAAAAATTAAAGAAAGAAAAAGGCTTAGCTCCTATGGAAACGCAGCGACGCCACCGGTCTGCAAACAACACGGCGCCGTTTCGCACGGGAGTCAAGAGATGGCGCAAGCGGTCGCGACGCCAACTGCCGTCAACGAACGAGCATACGGCGCCGAGAGCCGGCGTCTTTTCTTTAGCAGACGATCTTTTCGAATTAAAAGCGGCGCGAGCTTTTTCATATCAGTTGTTGTTTTTGTTTCTGCGACTGTCGCCCCCTGCGGAACGCGCGCCGCTTTTGAGTCAAAAAGATCGTCTGCTAAAGAAAAGACGCCAGCTCTCGGCGCCGTTTGCTCGTTCGTTGGCGGCGTTCGTTGCGTCATCTTTTCTCCCGTGCGAAACGGCGCCGTTTGTTTGAAAACCGGTGGCGTCGCTGCGTTTCCATAGGAGCTAAGCCTTTTCCTTTCTTTACTTTTTCCTCAGGTAAGTTCGCTCTTTGCAAATTTTACAAAAAAATGCACCATCTGTGGGCAACGCTGCACAAAGTCGTAGCGCGATAGGTTAAGAAACCGAATTTTCCGGTCGATTTAAAGAGCCTGGCGTCTCCTTGTATCACCCTGTAGATCTCACGAGGGTTAAGCATGTCATAACGCAGGAGACGCAGGTCGTCCGTTAACGTCTGCGTTCCCGTTGACGCCGTCGACCGCGCCGGTCCCCTGCGCGTGGCCTCGGCATAAGAGCCTTGAGAAATAAAAGAATTTATTTTCCGTGCCTCTGGGTAAGAAATATTTTCTTTGGCCTTTAGTGAGAGAATTTGCTTCCCTCTCTTCCACAAGGGACAGCTGCGAGAATATGCTGGGTGTGTTCCTTGGCAGTTGACGCAAAAATGGGTATTGTTGCCACAGTTGTCGGAAGGGTGGTCAGTGCTTGCACATTTTGCACAGGTAGGTTTTCCTCTGCAGGTTAGTGACCCATGTCCAAAGCGCTGGCAGCGGAAGCAATGCCTTGGATTGGGGACGTAGGGGCGAACTTTGCAGTTGAGATACCCGGCTTTAACTGCGGAGGGGAGCGTTGTCGAGTTGAACGTTAGCACAATGTGTTTTGCGTCCCGTTCTTCACCGTCGCGACGGATAGTGATACGTCGCACAGCGACCACCTCTTGATTTTGAAGTCCCTCAAGTAGGGATGCCGCGAACCACCCTAGGTTCGAATTCGAAAGGTTTCGATATTTTCGGACCGAACTGATGTTCGAAATCAAAAGGTTTCGATATTTTCGACCGTACGGAGATTCGAATTCGAAAAATTCGCAACTTTCAAAAATCGTGGAGTTTCGAATTCGAAAGGTTCGAAGCTTTCACGGTTTCTAAAAGTTCGGGTTCGATTATTTCGAATATTTTTTTACTTGATGTTCGAGAAAATTCGAAAATTTCGACCTTTCCTATCTTGAAATTCGAGAGATTCGAATGTTCCGAATTTCTTTGAATCTGAAATTCGAAAAATCGAACGTTTCGAATTCTTATAGATATAAACTACGATAAATTCAAAGATTTCAAATTTATTTCTACATAAAGTTCGAAAAGGTCGAAGGCTTCGATTCTGTTTTAGGGCTAAATTCGAAAAAAAAAAAACTTCGAAGGTTTCGAATTTCTTTTAAGTCTAAGTGCGCAAAGTTCGAAGTCCGGTTTTCATGTTCCGCCACAGTTTCAGTTTCAAATAACGTTTCCACGCCTCACTGGTTTTCACGAAATCAGGTTTAGAAAAGTTAGGGTTTGATATTTAGACTCCGCGAAGTTGGTCAGGCAATTAAATGAGACGACGAGGGTCCCGGATGTGCTGTAATATTTGGCAGTGCAGAGTGACGTGTGCAGATCAGTAATTGTGACAGCCAGCCTGGGGGGGGGGGGGGGGGGGTCTTTAACGTGCATCACGCAGTAGGGATCACACGAAAACACTGCTTAACGATACTCATCCAGTTCGAAACGGCCAGGGGCAGGCAGGTGGTTGAGGCTCAGAAAAACATTGAAGCAATCTGGCAGACTGCCTCCCTATCCCCTTGCACGCTGGCAGTAATCCGCTCGAACGCCGCCCGAGTGACGCTGGCATATAGTAAGTTTATTTTCTACATGATGCAAAATTCTGATACTGGGAATGAAATTTGAAAAAAAAAAAAAGTGTAAGAAGACAGAAAAAAGGAGACAGGACAAAGCTTCCTACTCAGCTGTGGGAATAAAATTTGAAAGAAAAAGTGTAAGAAGACAGAAAAAAGGGGACAGGACAACGTCTCAAACTCAGCTCAGGACAACATCTCAAACTCAACTCAGCTGAAAACTCAGCCCAGTACAACGTCCCAAACTCAACTCAGCTGATTTTGAGACGTTGTCCTGTCCCCTTTTTTCTTTCTTCTTAAACCATTTCTTTCGCATTTTATTTCCAGTCTCGGGATTTTGCATCATGATAACATACACCAGCTCGCCTGCACCTTGACAATTTTTTAGTTTGTAATTGCTTTGGAGGTTTATTTTCCGAGACAAAAGAAACGCAGAGCAAAAAGCACAGCAGCTGACACAACTTGAGGTCGAGGAGCGTTCTACCATACCAGTGGCGTCGAAAGAGGAAAAACGGGGGTAAGGGGGGGGGGGCTCAATTTCCCCCCCCCCCCAGATATTTCGGACTGTTAAAGAAAATAATACGGGGAAAGAGGGCATGGTCGAGTTTATTTTAATCTGAAATTATTTATGCATATGTATAGCTACTGTCGCCCTTCGCTGCATAAAAGATCACGTAGATGGTCATTGTTAGAAACTCGTTCTCAGGAGGCACTACTCGTCACATGCTCGGTGGTTCGGAAGTTCAAAGCTAGGTCTTTTTGACCTAAATAACTGTGGCATTGGTAAAAAATAATAAATAAATAAACATAACAATAAATGCAAAAAATAAAAAAAGCTGGAGAGAGAGAAAGAGAGAATAAACTTTATAACAGCCTAATAAGATCCAGAACGTTGGGTTCCTTCTCCTTCGGCCCCGAAAAAAAAACTATCAAGAATCCGCCGGAAGTGTTGTATTCTTGCATATTCAGAGGCCCAGAACTACGAAACAAGTTTCTCCTACCAAAATGTGTACAGGCTAAAAGAAACACGTCACAAAAACGTAAAATAAAAAAATAAAAAAAAACATATTTTTTTAGACATGCAGAATTTGAACAATATTAGAAATCTTTTTTCCTTAGTTTATTCATTCATCAACGTGAAAAGAACAATAGATACATTAATTTGTATTCTGCAGATGGTAATGATATGTACTGTATGTGGTGTTAATTTAAATGCGATACCACAAACAATTTCGACGACAACAATTACCAAGTTTAGGGCATAATTGCCCGTAGATACATGTTTGAATATTTCTTCGAAACTCGTCTTGAACCACAATAATCCTATCTTAAGACGACACTTACCTAGGCTATACATAGATCATTCTTTAAAAGTTTACATCTCTACCGTAAATAGCTTCGGCTATAGCGCGCTTCATATATGGCACAAACGACAATTGTCAAAAACGTGTCGTCCTTTCACGCTCCTTCGGGAATCTATTTCTTTAAAACCAAGCATGCCAAATGATTGAAATAAACGGCATTGTCTTTCCCAAGGAATGCAACAGCGCATGTAAAAATGCGAAAAAAAAAATTACAAATTTACCTCACTGCTTGAATCCAACTGAAACCGCCCGCCCGTCTTTCGAAGTTCGACGAACTTCGAACCTTTGCCCTCCTAAAAAAATCGAAGTTCGTCGAACTTTTGACTTTTCGGGAATCGAAAGTTCGACAATTTTCGAATTCTTTAGATTAATAAGTTCGAAAGTTTGAAAATTATCGAATTTCTTAGCGTAGAAAGTTCGAAAGTTCGAAAAGCTTCGAAATGTTTAGTGCAAGAAGTTCGAAAGTTTGAAAATCATCAAATTTTTTAGTCTATCAAGTTCGAAAGTTCGACAAGCATCGAATTTTGCAGCGTAATAAGTTCGAAATTTCGAAAAGCGTCGAACTTCTTAGTTTAACAAGTTCAAAAAATCGACTTCCGTCGAATTTCTCAATATGGAAAGTTTGAAATTTCGAACTCTTTCGAACCGCTTGATTCGATCATCGAACCTTCGGTTCAAAAAAAGTTCGCGGCATTCCTTCCCTCAAGTATCTCGTCGGTAGATATTCCAAGGAGATCATCTTCAGAGATGACACCCTGCGTGCTGTTCAGTGAGCAAGAAGTTCTTTGCTTTGCTCAGCATTTGTGACCTCCACAAGCAGATCGCCAGATAAAAGTTTTTTGGCTTTAAAATATTTTCTAATCACAGTTTCTAGGGTATTTGCGACCAAGAACGAGGAGAGCTTTGCGAGTGGTTAATCTTCGTTCTCCGAGTGCATTACTATAAATTTAGGAAAATTAATGACTGGCAAACTAGGGTTTTTTATGTTGTTTCTTCGGTCCGGACCCTTTTCGGGGCCCGATAAAGGAACGATTTAGTTTTGGTACCCATATGAATGGGAAACAGATTTCGGCACCTGCGGTGTGCCGCCCACCATCGAGCCCAACTTAGGGAGTAGTCAGCAGCCCATAACAAAATGGGCTTTGCTGGAACCGCTGATCTACTAGCACTCGCCCAGGTGCTATACCCAAGTGTGGTTAGGATAAGGATATCTGCCACCACACAAGGTTGGCCCTTGCCACCAAAGAAGGTGAAAGTGAGAGAGCGGGGAGGGGAGAAAAGAGAAAGTGGAGAGGGGATAGTAGAAGAAATGGCGACTAGGCTGAATCATCCTGGCCGGGCCTTACCAGGACTCTCGTCTGCGAGAAGCAGGGGCCGAAGTGGTGTA